>JACXGI010013877.1:0-20117 GCA_016801175.1 Esox masquinongy | reverse complement strand
CACACACACACACACACACACACACACACACACACACACACACACACACACACACAGAGAGAGAGAGAGAGAGACCACCCATTAGTTGCAGCCCTTGTATAGATATGAGTAAAGGCTGTGCTTGTGTGTGAGCGGGAGTGCTGTTTAATAGGGGAGCAGCCGTGCTGAGGTTGCTGGGTAATAAGCACTGTGGAAAACAACCCTTGCTTGACTCAGTGAATGTACATTAAGGTGGCTGAGTTGAGATGGGACATCCGTCCTGGCAACATCCACTGGGCTTTTAAACAGCGGCGAGTGACGTGGGTCAAGGTGCCAATGATTTTGAAAAAAACAACAACTCCACTTTTGAACCAAGTCATATGGTGCATTTAACGTGCATCTATATACTATGTATTTTTGATGTGAATGGGGAACAATGCTGAATATGACTTGCTACAGGAATCTGTGGTAAGTACAGCATCGGGGCAGTGACATCTTAATGTGCCTGTTTTATAAAGGACACTAGCTACTGGTAACGAAAGAATAAACCCATAGGAGTTTGATTACGCATCTGTTAAACAAAGTCTCTCTGCATACGCTGGTGTGTGTGTGTGTGTGGGTGGGTGTGTGTGATTGTATGAGAATGTATAACCAGATAGCTAGCTCCAATATCCTGTGACTTCACTGTCTGCTCACTCACCATCCCGTCGGCATCCCCTCCTTCTCTAACCCCTCCCCACTCTCCATACATGTAATCAAGTATATTATTCTCTATGCCTTTTGTTTTTACTTGCCAGTTACTATATATATATATATATATATATATATATATATTTGACTGGTTTTGTATGTATGTATGGTATATAGGGTCTTTACCTGGTAACCTGGGCCTGTCCTTCAGCTCACGGAGCTCCAGAATCCGGTGGCTGGTCTCCCGGTGCAGGAGGTGGGAGGAGCTGATGTCCTCCAGGGCATAGTGCTGCAGTGGGGGCGGCGTGGGGTGGAGCTGGGAGCTGAGGGGCAGCGGGTGGGCGTGGGCTGGGCTGTGTCGGGGCGCCGGGCTGATCGTGCAGATACGCTTGGCCGGAGGCTCCAGGGGGGCGGGGGGGCGATCCTGGAAGCCATTTTCTTTGCCCCTGTGGGAGAGGAGGGCCGAGAGGAGGGGAGAGTGAGGGCCGGAACGTGCGACGTGATTATCCGTCCGTAGAGTGCCTCTGGGTTGTCTTGGCGACCGCCACCTGACCAGGCGTCTAATGAAACCCACCTGTTGGGGCTGGGTCTCTTGACCGCCGCGTCCCTGTCTCGCTCCCCCGGCTCCATCAGCAGCTCAGAGGAGTCCGGCGGGGAGGCCAGTGTGGTGCTGAGGAGGAGGTGCTCGTGCTGGGACAGGTACTGGGCGGGGGTCTGCTTGGCTGCCCGCGCACAGTGGAGCAGCTCCCTCTGTAACAGAGGCAGGTTGGCCTGGGAGGAAGGAGAGGAGGTGGAGGAGAGTGTCATTTAAACCGTCTTCCGTGTACACACGGCTGAAAAACATCGACAGACAGAGGGGACAAAAAGACACGGAGAGTGAGTTGGAGACAGAGAAAGAAAGAGACGGAAAGATAGAGACAGAGAGATAGATATAGATAGATATAGATAGATATAGATAGTGAAACATAGGAACCGGAAAAGTCAGAGAGACACTATGTACAGTAGCAGGTTTTCTTACAACATGGGTGTCATGGTAACGAAAACACGGGTGTCAAGGAAACGCCACAGAGACTCCATGGAGACAGCTGACAGAGGTTTAGACGTTGTGGGGTGTCTGCTGAACTGGCCCCGGTTCGAGATCAACAACCAAGTAGGGAATATGTTCACCATCCTTGCTGATCAAAGCCAAGCTCCTATTAAATCCAATATCATAATGTCACTTTATTTTGAAACGGGAACCCTGAAATGCTGCGATGACTTATTTACAGGTCACGGAAACGTCATGGAGACTGAATGCAGACGTCACGGAAACGTCATGGAGACTGAATGCAGACGTCACGGAAACGTCATGGAGACTGAATGCAGACGTCACGGAATCGTCATGGAGACTGAATGCAGACGTCACGGAAACGTCATGGAGACTGAATGCAGACGTCACGGAAACGTCATGGAGACTGAATGCAGACGTCACGGAAACGTCATGGAGACTGAATGCAGACGTCACGGAAACGTCATGGAGACTGAATGCAGACGTCACGGAAACGTCATGGAGACTGAATGCAGACGTCACAGAAACGTCATGGAGACTGAATGCAGACGTCACAGAAACGTCATGGAGACTGAATGCAGACGTCACAGAAACGTCATGGAGACTGAATGCAGACGTCACAGAAACGTCATGGAGACTGAATGCAGACATCACAGAAACGTCATGGAGACTGAATGCAGACATCACAGAAACGTCATGGAGACTGTGTAGAAACTAGGCAGACCTGTTGCTGAGGAGGCTCAGAGGTAAACAGACAAACAGCAGATCTACCGGAGGACACAAACACTGTTGAAAATGGCTGTAGCCTTGCCTGGCTGTTTAGACAGTCTAATATGTGTGTGTAGAGGGACTAACACACAACTCTCACCTTAGAGGAGCCCAGCCAAGAGAAAAGAAGCAGAGAGAAGATTACAGCCATGTAGGGGGCACAGACTGCCATGCTAGCGTATGTATTAGTGTCTGTCTGTTAGTGTCTGTCTGTTAGTGTCTGTATGTTAGTGTGTCCGTTAGTGTGTGTCCGTTAGTGTCTGTATGTTAGTGTCTGTCTGTTAGTGTCTGTATGTTAGTGTGTCCGTTAGTGTGTGTCCGTTAGTGTCTGTCTGTTAGTGTCTGTCTGTTAGTGTGTGGGAAACAGAGATGAGTTGAGGCCGAATAGAAGCAAAGTCGCATGACACAAGTCTGATGAGATGATGCAACCTCCTGCGTGTCTCCTCTCTACTTCTCTCCTCTATTGATAAATATATTTATTTATTAATTTATTTATTCCCCTCTCTCTGCTCTCTTCATTTCTCTCCTCTCTCAATCTCCTCTCCATTTCTAATGTCTCTCATCTCCCTCTCTTCCCGTCCCTAATGAGCAACAGGCCAGAGTGTGTTTACAATTACACACACTTCCTTATTTCCCTTCTCCACTTAAGACCCTAACCCCTCCCCTCCCCTACCCCTTGTCAACCCGGCTCCCCCTTCACATCAGGCCACCACATATGCCGTCTGTCAGTTAAGCGGCAGTGTCTTTTTTCTGCGGGGCGGATGGGAGGTTGGCGGCGCCGGGCGAGCCTGAGTGACGGCCTCTGTTAATGCGACGCAGAGACCATATGCTGCGCTGCTGAGCCCCGTAAAACCGGAGAGAGAATGGTTTATAGTCATGTTTCACACATCCCAGCACTCAATCTCCTCTTCTCCCCCCGGCGCAACACTGCTGAGAGGGAGATGGAGAGGAGGAGGGAGGTAGAGAAGAGAGGGAGGGAGAAGGAGAAGACTGGGACGGAGGAGTAGAGGGATAAGTAGAGGAGGAACAAGGAAAGAGGGAGTGGAAGCGCTTGAGGAGAAGTTGGGGAGCCTCGTAAATACATTTTTTAAAAAGTTGGGAAACCAAGATGTTTTTCTTCGGTCTGTGTTCTGAACGGTGTGGGTAAGGTAACACTGAACCATGCTGGGGGAAAAAGCGGATTCTCACCGTCTGAGAAATCTAGCAAAAACACTGACAATGGTTCACTGGTTGTAAGATTTATGTTCTGGTCTCATGAGGCTGCTGAAAAGTATATGATTTCATCCCCGAATGTTGCAAAGTTCCTCGCAGGCCCAAGTGAAATGTGCACAACGCCTCTCGCTCGTAAAGTCAACGCATTCAGCTGTCCCGTTGCTGCAGGTCCATGGAAAGGCGAACGCATCACTGCAAAACCACTTCGATCAGAAATTCTGGAATGTTCTAATTCTAATAACTCTGCTGTCTACTTGCAAGGTGCCACTGCCTTTTTGGATGTCTGCGTTGTTTTTAGTTCTCGGAAAACCAGACAGAGTGTGATCCTCCAGAAGACCCAATGTCTTCCATGTCTCCCAAATTACTTCCATGTCACCCACCTAGGGCACTACTCCCCCCAGGCCCTGGATTCAGACAGAGTGCAGAAGAGAGGGAACAGGGAGCTACTTGGGAACCAACCCGTAACCTTCATGACAAACATGTCCTGACATCACCATTAGATACAGACAGTCCTGGAGTCACTGTAGACCTCCTGAGAACATCGGAGAACCTTGTGAGGAGCACAAAGAGCAAGACGGTCAGACACAAAAGGCCTGGATTCAATGAAAGAATACTTCCAACATACCGGGAGAAAATGAGAGAGAGAAGGGGAGAGACAAGAGAGAGAGAGACGAGAGAGAGAGACAGACAAAGAGAAGAGGTAAGTGTTACCTTGAGGAAGGGAATGACAAAAGGCCTCAGGGGAAAGTTGGTGGCCTCTTGAAGACGTGAGTGGAACTCCTCAATAGTCACCGTTGAATTCTGGGACACAGAGGACAAGTCAGCCAATCACAAAATAGCTTTTAAGGGTCATAGATCATTTGATTTGTTTCAAAACACTGAGCTTGACATTGTTCAAAGGCAGATTGATCCATCCAATCACTTGGCATAATGAATGGATTTATCCAATCTAGATCAGACATGCATCATGTATAGATCTGACTAGTCTAGATCAAACATACATCATGAATAGACCTACAAACTAGGGGTGTTGGGATATTCTGGTATTGACGATAACCGTGATATTTAAAAAATGAAATATTGATATCATGTTAATAATACACAAACGATGCATGTGCTTAAACAAGGAGACTGGACCTATGCATTGGTGTTGAAATCAACTCGTTAGCCCCACTAAAACCCCCAGGAGAGATCTGCAAAGACATGCCGTCTTAGTAGCCCATTCACATGGTTAAAAGGACGTTGTGTTTCTCCAAAAACTCCTCTCTGTTTTTCCATGGTTTATTCATGGACAAACGATGCATGTGCTTAAACTACGAGTCTGGACCTATACACTGGACCTATACACTAGTGTTTGAATTAACGCCTTTTTGTAGCCTATTCACTAGGCGAAAATGTTTTGTATTTTTCCAAAAACTCGTCTCAGTGTTAGGCCTTGTGGATCTTTTGTTTATCAGTTTATCTGGTTGCCTTTTCACTATCCATTAAGTGTAATTGTTCTTTTTGTAAGTTTTTATTTTTTTATTTGTGCAGTTATGGTTACAGACTCTCTCCACCTCCATACACACTTATTTGGAGTGTAATTAATTTGCCAAAAAATAGAAAAAAAACACATTAAACAAAGTTGAAGATGAATTTGACAGCATTTTTTATCTTAAATTTTTTTATAGATACCGCGATAATATCGTTACCGTGAATTATTTTGGCCATGATAATCGTGTAGTGAAAATCTGATATCGTGACAGCCCTACTACAAACCAAAATCTGTCATAACAGACACACTCAAATTTGTTCAAACACAGCAATAAAACTACTGAGCCCCAGGGTTAGTTTCCCTTTCAGCAGTCAATCACCCTGTTCATAGATAAAAGATGTGCAAAGATGGCAGACAGGTATGTTCACGAGCACAGGGCTAGCGCAATACATTGCAGATGGGGCCTGTCAAAACCAATACTCCAGATCCACTCAGGCTTTTATACTGAAAATACAGGCACGTTCTGCTGAACTGAAACATCTGCCAAAATAAAAGCCCAACAAAAATAATACAAAACGTTATGTAGAAATATATCATTCTACATGTGTTAATTAAAACCTGAGTTAATAAAATTCAGTTAGATTCAATAAGCTTGACTGAACCAAGTGTGGTGTCTGTATGTTGTTTGGCGGTTCTATGGGCGTTCCCATCCATCGTTCCCGAAACGTTCATCAGACACTCACCACAAGGGCCAGGACCAGGTTGCGGACGCTCTCTCCGATCTCGGGCGAGATGTCGTTGCCGAACTGCTGCAGCGTCGTGAGGAAGCGTTTCAGTTTACTGAGCTGGCGAGCACCACAGGTGGCCGGCAGCTGCTGATTGGCCAGCGAGGACGAAGAGGAGGAGCTAGGTCCATTGCTGTAGCGCTGGGGTGGTGAGGGCACAGCGTTCAATGTGGGCGGGGAGTGGTGGATTCCATTGGTCACTGGGCAGAGAAAAGAGGCGGGACGAAGAAGGAGAGGAGCGAATGAGAGGTCGTCAAGAGAAGCCAAACTAGTTTATCAAATGAAGGGTGGGTGTTGGACTAGATGGTTGATACAAAGGCCGCCAAAGGTCAAAGCATATCAGATTACATATGACCACAGCACCAATGAAAGAAACTGTTCACACTGCCTTTATCCATGTATGGGGTCAAGAGAATGAATGAGTGCAGACCCAGGAGGCTCCTCTAGGGGGGGCTAGTGTTAGTATGGGCCACACAAGCAACAACACCCGATGTATGGGGTTAGCTGAGCCCCGAACTGAATCTCTTACTTCCTGGTCATTGGATAGACTTCCTGCTCTTTAATCTGTGCGGGAGGGGGGCTGGTCAGTTCCGGTGCGTGGTACTTACGGGTGGTGGAGGAGAAGGAGGCTGGACGGGGCCCGCTGGGGTTGATGGAGGGCAGGGGGGGCATGATGGAGCTGCTGCCAGGGGGGGCTGGTCTGGAATGAGTCTTAACATTCACAGGAGAGCCGGGCATGGCAGGGGCCTTCTTCTCTCCACTGTCTGAGGAAGAGAGAGGGAGGTCAGGTGAGGAGGTCAGTAGAAGCACGGCAGGGAGAAGTCCTGTTGCACGCTTTACACCCCCTGTGCGCATGGTGGCGTGATCACATCAACAACATGCAAACTGGGACAAACGCGCATGTACACGCACGCACACACGGCAATGTGCTGAATTAGGTCTGCAGTGTGGTTTGACCACCAGCCACTGGAGTTAAAAACACACACACGTGCTGAAAAGCAACTCCACATTTCCAGACTCAATTCAACACTCTCGACGCAGATTCTTTAAAAGTCCTCGCCTTTGTCCCCCCGCGACGCCCCTCACGGAATTAAAAACAACAACAGAACCCAAAACCCTTCCAGAATGCCCCCCCCCCCGCCCCTGCCGGAGACACAGCAGATGTCTCGGGGGTCCACCCTCGCCTCGAAATCCTCCAGCCCTCCATTGAGCTCAATGGCAAAAGTGCTAATGAAGAAAAACCATTGTGTCCGAGGAGAAGAATGGCCCTTGGAGGAGCCATCGGGAGCCAGGGCCAATGAGAGGGGAGCAGACAGAATGGAAAGGGGCCGGGAGCTATTTCACGCTTTACTAACAAGATCGCAAAAGCTTTTGAATGTTAAACGCATACTTCTCAATATGCCACAGCCTATGAATGAAATGAATGGGACCACCAGATCAGCGGACCGGGTGGGGGCAGGAAGAGAGAGAGAGAGAGGAGGGAGGGAGGGAGCGAGGGAGCGACAGAGGGAGTTGATAATAATCTTTAGATCAGACAGAGTCTTTGTTGGGCTGGATCCCGCCAAGGCTTGGTCTCGTCTCCATTTGGAGTGGATCAGACGCTTCAAACTGCTTTTAGACAGATCATTAATAGACAAGCAAGGTTTAAAGGGTCAAAGGTTAGGGTGAGGGGGCCTCTTTTAAACGCAGTTCCGTGGGTTTTAGGGCTCTCCTTTAGGGTGGCACCGCTGTGCCCGTTTGATGCCCCGGGCTGATTGTCTGTTCTATTACAATCCAAGCAAAGTTCCAAATGCAACAGTCAGTAATTTGACACATTTGTAAGCACACAAGTGATGAGCAAGTGATGGCTCAACAGCAGGGTGAAGCCAGGAGAAACAGGTAGGCCCAACAGCAGGGTGAAGCCAGGAGAAACAGTTAGGCCCAGCAGCAGGGTGAAGCCAGGAGAAACAGGTGGGCTCAACAGCAGGGTGAAGCCAGGAGAAACAGGTGGGCTCAACAGCAGGGTGAAGCCAGGAGAAACAGGCGCTTTAGGATTCTGATGCGGAGTGGACTAAATCAAACCCAAACCAGTCGGTCCCGACAGGCCTGGTGACCTGGTGGCTCCTGGACCCGACCTCTCAGAACAGGGAAAAGAACCGGAGCAATACACCCGCTTAGCTGCCCAGTTTATGGGTCTTTCTTGGGAATTAGCGAAGGGTCGACGGTTGACCTGAAAACCACTGCACCCCACGATTTGACAGCCCTCTCCTGCCCATTATCTGAGCCCCACTTTACGCCATCCTCCATCTATTCAATTCTTCCCTCCCTCCCTGTCTCTCACCCTCTGCCTCGATCTAAAGTCCTCCCTCACGTGGCCGGCCTGCCATCTCTCCACCTGTTCACTAGACCAGGGGACAGGAAGGAGGGCTATACAGCCATTTGGGCTCCTGACACACACACACACACACACACACACACACACACACACACACACACACACACACACACACACACACACACACCTTGGCATAGAGTAGCTTGGAGCATACACGCTGGCTCCAAGTATTCAGTCCTTATGGTCAGGAAATTGGGATGACGTCTCAATAAGACCCTCCATGGGGGGAGGAGCTTCAGAAGAACAGCACCAGTGCCACATCAGGGTCCAAAGCTAACTTTTTTTGTCAGACCAGTTGGTCTGAAATCTACTGGCCCGAACTGTACTTTTACTGACCCGAACTGAATTAAAAAAAACATATAATTGTATTTTACAGATATTTAGTATGTAAATATCATATCACCGGAATATTGATTTATACCACAGATTTGCATGTGATATGAGAGCTGATAAAAGCAATTGCTGTTTACATGCACATGACTTTTTAATAAATGGTTATCCAAATATTAGCTACTACAAATATCATTGTCATCTTTTCGTGAAGTTGCTTGCTTATTTGATGTGACATAAAAGTATGATAATAAAATAATTCAGTTAATATATTTATGGTAACATAAATATATTTGGTTGTATGGCTTCTAATGGGTCACTGCTAGCAAGCGCTTAGGCAGGCGTAGTTAACATGACACATACTGTCACTTACAAGTCACGTCCTTATGATTTCTCTATCCGTATTCAACGGACTATGTCATGGACGTAGTCCGTGAATGGTTTCTCCCTCGTCACAACGTGACAGGCGGTCGTAGTTAGTTTTTCAATTTGACTGTGCGCCACCTCATTCATTCTGAGAAGGCAGACGTTCATTGCTGCAGCCGCGGGGTTGTCACCTGCTCGTTTGGTCCCAATACACGTGACATGCTGCGGGGACTTAAGGGCAGGTTTTCCGTAGTTGTTCGTTCCCTTAATACACGACCCTGCCTTATCGGCTTTCTTCGGGAACGCACAACATAAACGGCAGTACACTTGTCCCTTGCCATTATCGTTTTCGATCCATGGAACCTGTTTTTCCACGAAAACAAAAATGATCGCATTTGCTTTGCCTCGTACGATACCACATTTGGGTCCTGCTCTAGAAAGCACTATGAACTATGACTGGTCAAAACAGTCGACACCGGTACTGTACCACATCCAGGTGAGAGAAGAAGCGCCACAGACAAGAACAAGCGAAAATCGAAGCGGGAAGAGTGACAAAGATGACAAGCAAACTTTTTAATATGATACACTGAATTTAAATGGGGAAATTGAGGACTGGCCAATACGGGCCAGTGACTGTCTTTGTCTATTGGCCCGACGTTAGGTCTTACTGGCCCCGGGCCATCCTTAATGTTGAACCCTGGACATGCAGAGGGACATGATGTGCTTCTCTTTCCCATGAGATGCCTCGACTGCTTCTAGTACTTTGGTTGGTGTTTAATAGACCATATCTCTTGAGGCAGCCAGATATCTGATCTAATTGTTCATTTCACATTGCAAACAGTGACCACTACCATTAACAAGAGGTAATGGATCCTAAAGGAACTTCCCGAACAAAACTGTTCTAAGGTGAGAGTGGCTGTATCCCGTTCTGAAAGGGTCCAGCTCAAAGTAAGCAATGTTTTTATATCAGAAGGTAAAAAGGACAAAGTGGATAATCCTCTAAAGCAGGGTTATTCAATTGTTACCCTAATGGTTCTGCTGGTTTTCTGTTCTACTTCATCATTAACTACATCCACCTGTCCCAGGTCTAAACCAGTCCCTGACTAGAGGGTTACAACTAAAATATGGAGTGGAACTGGCTTCAAGTGGAACTGGCTTCAAGTGGAACTGGCTTCAAGTGGAACTGGCTTCGAGATCCAGCGCTGAGTTTGGGGGCTGAACAGGATCAAATGGGTTACATTTTATGACAATACAAGACCATCCAAGTCAGCATCTGTTCTAAAGGAATATATCTAAAGTCTCTACAAGCTGCCAAATTCCCAGAATACCCTGTTCAGAAAATTTTCAAAATCAGGATGGAATGAGCATGAAATCCAGAGTCCTCCGTTCAGGATTTTGAGAAAACCTGGGAATTTCTCAGAAGTTCCAGAGATGTTTGAACTGAGTTATGGTCTGAGATAATAATCAAGTTTGCTAAATGACTGAAATGGAACTGTATGATATCAACAGGCAAGATCTGATTCTAGATCATTACTACTCTGAGATGCATTGTGAACATGGGTCAATGTACCTACCAAAAGGCTTCTCTAAAAAAATTGTTCTTAACATTTCCTTCAAAAGCAAATTTAGCAATTTAGTATCAAGTGCTAAAGTCAAATGAGATTGGAAGTCCTTGCCTGTGACAAAGGACTAATTAAAAGGACATTTCACAGCAACATAAAAGATACATTTATCTAACACAAATAGATAAGTCCTAATTCACTCATTGTGTAAATGGGTCAGCCATAGACAGATTACTTCCTTTTGCCAAGCACCTGAGACCACTGCCACCATCCATGTGTCACATGATGGAAATGTCAAGCAGATGTCAGCTGCTGAATCAGCCCTTATAATACACACACACACACACACACTCTAACAGGGTGCAAAGGTCCACTGTCAGCCTGAGAATACATGAAGATGACGAGTCAATATTGTAATTAGTCTGAGTGTCTCCGGTCCACATGTCTCGGATGACAGACAGACACACTGATCAACATGTTGTAATTTTTACTCAAAAGTGTCTTATTGTCCAGCCACTCAACCATAGAGGAACAATGGCCGGAGCACTGCAGAGATGCTTGTTCTTCTGAAACATTCTCCTATCCCTGCAGAGAACCTCTGAAGCTCTGTGGGCCTTTGGGTTCTAGGTGGCCTTTGAGTTCTAGGTGGCCTTTGAGTTCTTGGTCACCTCCCTGACCAAGGCCCTTCTTGCCCGCGTACCTAGTTTGGCCAGACAGCCAACTCTATGAGGAGTCTTGGTGGCTCCAGTCTTCTTCCATTCTACTACGATGGAGCCCACTGCGCTCCTGGGAACTTTTAATGCATGTGCCATTTCATTATTACCTTCTCCAGATGCCTCGACACAGTTCTACCTTTGAGGTCTACAGAGTTCCTTGGACTTCATAGCTTGGTTTTTGCTATGACATGCACTGTGAAATGAGGGACCTTATATAGACATTGGTTTGCCTTCAAAATAACATCCAATGGGGTTTTGTACATTGAAAAGTTTAGACACAAGTAAATGGGTAAGTGTGTCAAAACATTTACCTGGTACTGTATATAGAGGGATATAGATAGTTTAGATAGATATAGATGATGGATAGAGAAAAAAATATTTATATACAGATAGATGTCTCTCATGCACCAGGTGTCTCCAATCTCCCACTCTAATAAGCCTGCAAACGAGCAGCTGTGGAGAAACAGCCAATCAGGTGCAGGGAGAAGAAAGGGAGGGAGAGAAAAGAGAGCTGTTTTTGGCGAAAACAGATGAAGCAGTGAACTGGAATGACCGACACATCCTCCTTACTGCAGTTTATTCCCTCCTGGCTTAGGAAAGAGACACTACATTTAATAATTACATCAGATGTGACATGTTTCTCTGTGTGTGTGTGTCTTGGGGGTGATTCTGTTACATCTGAGTAGGTGATAAGGTGAAAAATCTAAACGAAAGGTTGAGTTTGTGCAACGACAAGAGTGAGACATTTGACTTAGGAGTGTCATACTGACATTTTGAACAGACTTTCAACCATAGAGGCTGTCAAACATCAGTGTTAATATTGACATGAAGCATATTTCCTTGATTTCCATGTCCTTGATTTCCATGTCAATCTACATTGATCTCCATTCAGAGAAGAACCACTGCTGTTCTGTGCCCCAGTACACACACACGCGCAGAGGCTAACGCTAACACACACACACACACACACACACCCTGTTATGGAATAGAAACAAAGGAGAAGAAGCACAGGTGTTCACTACTATCAGTGTCTGAAAGTTTCCTCTGAACACACATATGTGCACACACACCTCAAGACAGTTAAGAGACAGGGGGCATTCAAACCCTCAGTATGGGCAATGGCTGTTGGACCTCGAGGTCACCTGACAATGTGACACGACCGCAACAACAACTGCAGCTTCAACATCTGACAAAACAAATGGAAATCTTCTGCGATCAGCGGAGTCTAAATGACTAGACATTTCAATCACGGGAGAGACACGCAAGAGTAACACGGAAAGTCCTCAGTGGTTCTGAGCTCTGAATGCTGGGAAATCCATCAAAAAATTAAAATGATACCACAAAAAAAAGGAGCAATACACCCACCAGCCTCCCGCCCCCACTGTCAACACAACAAAACATTGGGGAGGGAGACAGGGAAAGAAAAGGGAGGGAGGGAAAGCGCGAGAGAAAAGGAGAAAAACCACGAGAGAGCAAGAGGACAAGAACAGAGAGAGAAGCCTGCCCACAAAGCCAAGGACACAAAGGGTTAAGCTCACCCCCCCACCCACCCTCCTGCCATATGGATGTAATCGGGCAAGAGGCCGGCCAGCTGGGACCCCCAACAGTCACCTGAGACAGAAAGAAGGGACAGAAGGCCCCCCCCCCGCTCCCCCAGTTAAGATCCACCGCTAATGTGTTCCGGAGCGGAGCCGAGGACAGTGGAGAGGAGGAGAGAGGAGAAGTAAAAGAGAGTGTAGGAGATGACAGGAGGAGAAGAGGGGAGAGGAGAGGGGGAAAGGATGGGCTTTAAGACACGAGCCACTGAATGCAGTGGGGTGAGAGTGGACTTATGGCTGGAAACAAAGCCTGCACCTGGTCTCTGCCCGTCCACACGCTGGAACAATACAGCTCACATCTGTTACCCTCTCTGCCACTCTCTCACTGTGTCTGTCGCCCACACACGCACACGCACACGCACGCACACGCACACACACGCACACGCACACACACACACACACACGCACACACACACTTGCTGTCAGACAGAGCTATCCTGGTGTCCACCGCAGCTAAGCAACAGGTCTGATCAACTCTCCATGACAACTGGGTAAATAACAGAGCTGCTGCTATCTGGCCTGTGTGTGTGTGTGTGTGGGTGTGTGTGTGAGTGCGTGTCTTGTGTCGTGTTAGCTCTCCAATATGCAGGAGGCACACTCCACAATCTAAGCCAATGGAAACCTAAATGGTAACCTGTCCAGCATCCAATTATTATCTTTAATAGTCTGTGGAGCCAGTCGCTGTTGAGACGTGTCCTCCAAAGCAACTCAGATGAATGACAGAGTGGTTCTGGTTCTTATTACGCTGCTCGCTCAACCCGGAATGTCTATACCAGAATCATCATGTGACGGAAGGGACGCATTGCACGCAATTCTACCTCACAGCTAACCAAGCCACCGCAAGGCGTAGCTAGAGCGCGGTGAGGTCAATTACTAACCTCCCCACCAACAGTGTTGGCCAATGGCACCACCGCTCTGAGCACCCCTGGGCTACATACATACTCCACATACATCAGACAGATCAATTAATCTATGAACATTAATTCCTGTCTAAAATATTTCAGACAGACCAAGATTTTGGATGCACCAATATGAAAATAATTGTCCAACACCGATTTGTTATTTCTGTATCTGTGTACTCTAATCAAAAAAATGTAATTTCAAATTCAGTCACACAAAAGTTATCTTTCTATATACTCTGATAAGTCCAAAAAAAATGTAGTCTGATAATACAAATAAAATGTAGAAACTATATAATAATAAGTACATATTTTCTTTCAGTAATTACACAATACCTGGACATGAATGTAGCAAATTCGATATTAGACTTCAACAGAACTGCAGGCCGATACATACCAGTGCATCCCTAACTAAGACATTGAAGTGGGCTTCCAAAATGACATCCTATTCACTGCGCACCACGGAAAGTCAGGCCCAGCTATGTCCAAAATGGCACCCCAGAGACCCTGCTTAACAGTAGTGCGCTAAATATCGAGTAAAAGTTCACTAAATATCGAAGGGTATTGCAGTAAATAGGGGCTAGTGCTCCGTTGAGGACGTAGCTTGGAACGGCCGGGCTGCCTGTTTGTCTTGGCTCTCCTTACCTCGCCAGGCCACATAGCTGGCCTTCACCCAACAACAACAGGGTACCTTTGTGCAAGTGTGTGCGTGCGCGTGTGCCTGCGTGCTCGCGAGTGTGTGTAAGCAAGTAACAGATGTGCCGTCAACGCGGGCCCACCGCGTTTCTCAGAGACAGAGACGGGTGCCAAGAGGAGCGCGAGGAACAGAAGCCGTCCTCCGATGGGCCGGTGGGGAGCACTCGTTGCCCCAAAGACGCTCCCGTAAAAATCTCCTACAAAACCTTGTAGGTCAGCTGTAATTACAAAAACACGAACGTCTGTCCTGGCTGGTGGTTGGACGAGAACAACAGATGGAATAGTACTTACTGGCACTGAATGACAACCCACAGACACAAGAGAGAAAATAATTCGGAGAGCAGGTAAGGAAGTGGGATGGCTGGTAGATCCTGCAGGACCAAGGAGAACCTCCACCTGGCGATAGGAGGTCTTCCAAACAGAACCCAACACTCTCCATATGGTCTGATGTTGACCGAGGCCTGTAAACAAGTACACTATCAAAGGAAATGGGGCCTGATCCAGGACGAAGCCTCCTACGCCAGTTCAGAGTCACCCGATGACAGCTGTGACATTCTTCCCTATGCAGACAACTGAGGTCAGGGCTTCCACTGTTGAGTTGGGTGTCGTTTGTTCCAAACAGTGCAAGTTGAAGCTAGATATCGAAAGTATGAATCCAAATTATGTGGATAACATTCTCACCATATATACATAGACAGTAAAGCAGATTCTGTCTATGGTTCTCAAATTCCACCGAGTTATATTTAAAGCCTTTACCTACACCTGAAAACCTGTTGTATGGATTTCACTGAATAGTTTTGGAATGAACACAACCCAAATAAAGTATTTGGTTTAGGAAAGTTCTTATTAACTATTGTTTCTACCTTCCACACTCATACACTCCTCCCAAAACACACCCACACAAACACAAACTAATACGCAACCACACAAATGCACACAAACCCACACTTGCACCTTTGCAACCAATGGCCCCATTGTCACCTTGTTTACTGGGGTGTCATTCATTCCAAACACACACCAACATCACAGAGTGGTCAAATGTGTGTGTGTGTGTGTGTGTGTGTATGCTGTCAAGTGTACAAACCGTGTTCAGTCATGAATGAGAGGCGGTACCCGATGCTAGGTTAAGGCAGATCAACAGTCAGGACGACTTCAGGCAGTTTAATAAGAAGTAGCATACCTTGACGGGGCATTGCCTATATCAGAAAAGGCATGACCCGATCTTCAACTCACCCGTTTACTTATTAGCTGCTATGAGAAGGTTGTATTAAGAAATGGAAATTATAATAGCGAAAAGAATAATATTCACAAAACCGCTACGTCCACCTTTCGTTATTCTCTGTAAACCCCTTCACTCCCAGAGAAGTAGAACTTGTTCAGCCCAGCACATTATCTGCTTATAGGGTTACAGCCAGGTCACCTCTCCGTGCCTAATTGATTTGCTTGCAATCAATCATCCGAGTCGTCACCACCATGACAACTCTTTCAACTCCCGCCGGCTCACATGAAAAACGATCGCTGACAATTACATGACACATTAAAAACAGGGAAGCGGCGCAAGTTGCCCCCTTTGGATTTTACCTCAACTTTCCCGCCGACACTGTTGATTAACGATCCGGCTCGCCAAAACACAGCAATAAAACTCCCTCGTCACTCGGCTGGGCAGTAAATCAAAGAGCGCTGGGTGCTTCCGGGCTCCTCTGCCTGTCGGAGGGTCAGACAAACTGTCTCCTATTCGCCACAAACCACCTGACATTCCACTTAACCCCTCCCAGCCTGGGTGCCGCTGTCATCCACGTTGCTCTGGACGGTGTTTGAGAGGCGAGGGCCAAGCACAGCTCCATAAAACTGGATACAAGCCCCAGACATTAGGAACAGGAGAGTCTAGCGAGGCAAGCTCGTCTGAGACCAGGTGCGACCCAGGCTTAATGTGAACAAGGTGTAGAGGTCATTCTGAGCCAGACGTCCAATATGCCACGGGCCATCTTTGACACATTCAAAAGCATCGGTTCTCACAACGCCGATTATGATGGAGACAGAGGGAAAACGACAAGCAATAAAAGAGACAAATACATCCGTGTACGGCCAGAGGTTTCACCCCCACCCCCCAGAGACAATGCGACAATTTCAAAAGTCTAAAAGGTTTGGGAGCATGCCTAGAGAATGGAGAGCCTGTGTCTGTATCGCCCTATAACCTACATGAGTCTGTTTCGACATATTCACATTAGTCTGCGACACACAGGCAGAGCCGCAGCCAACAGAGCAGCCGATTCATTTGACTCTCACATTATCTTCGAACAGTCCACTAAAAGGAACTCTGCAAACTTACTCGCTTTTGAATTACACATTCAAATGACGGCTGAGGACAGCGAACTGAGGTCGGAGGAAAAACACCCGCACATTCACCCGGTGGCCCGTTGGGCAACAAGCCGTACGTGCCTCAGGTGTTCACCAGAGAAGGTCCGCTTCCGCCCCCTCGACCAGGGTGGAGCAGTAGGTTGGACAGTCCTAACGCTCTGCGCTGCCTCTGGCAGGGACCGATAAGGACAACAAAGGGGCCAGCTGTGTTTAGAACAATGAAGAGAATGAGTGTGTGGGGTATTCCGGGGAAGGGTGTGTGTGTGTGTGTGTGTGTGTCCTGGCGTGTCGGGGGTGAGTGACTGTTCCTCTAGGCTCTATACACGTTGGGCCTCCCTCCCCAGGGCAGTCGATGGCAGGGCCAGAACTCACTGATCAGGACGGGAAAACAGAAATGGACAGCCCGGTCACAGAAAGTTGGTGTGCTCTTCATTATTAATGACATACTTGGCCGACCGCCCCCATCTCTCTCACTCTCTCGGAGGAATGTGAAAAACCTGGTAGGGAGGGCACGTCCTGACCAATGGGGGAGGGAAGGAGATAAAGACAGAGAAAGAGGCAAATAGAGAGAAGGAAAGTCAATGGGAAGGGGAAGAAACGAGGAAGGGGAAACCTTGAGGAATGATAGACAGAGTATGACAAGAGTGGGCAGAGGAAGGAGAGAGGGGGAGAGGAGAACGAGAGGGTGGGTGAGAAAAGGAAAGGAGGAGAGACAGAGGAGGGGTGTTTGTGTTGGATGATGGCTGTCGTGGAGACAGAGGTGGGGCTGAGCTAACACTCTGCAGAGGTCACCCGGGATAGATAGATCACCTAAGAGACACGTGGAAGGACTATACAGGGGTTGGGAGAGAAAGAGATAGAGAGGTGTGACAGAGATACGTGGAAGATCTATACAGGGGTTGGGAGAGATGTGACCCTCTAGGTCTCTGTGCATGGTTCTAAGACCTCCTGCATGCAAAGGGAAAGAGCAACACACCTACCTCCTTAAACACACCTCCCAACTCCTTAAACACACCTCCTATATCCATAAACACACATCCCAACTCATTAAACACAACTCCTATCTGCTTAAACACACCTATTTCCTTAAACACACCTCCCAACCCCTTAAACACACTTCCTATTTCATTAAACACACCACCCAACTCCTTAAACACACCTCCCAACTCCTCAAACACACCTCCCAACTCCTTAAACACACCTCTCAACTCCTTAAACACACCTCCAATCTCCATAAACACACCTCCCAAACTCCTTAAACACACCTCCTATCTCCTTAAACACACCTCTCAACTCCTTAAACACACCTCCAATCTCCTTAAACACACCACCTCTTCCTTACACGCAACTCCAATATCCCTAAATACACCACCAATTTCCGGAAAAACAGCTCCTTTAGCCCCTTGCTCAGAGTATAAAAATGGGATTTTCCTGAAAAGCAGAACACTCAGAATGAAATGTGTACGAATCATAAGTGATCTTACAGATGGACACACCCAAATGCCCATACACTTCCACACACACTCACTTACCGACACTAAGGGACGTTTCTCAGGGGCCCAACGAGCCGTTTAGCGCCGTCATCCCGCCCCCGCCATTCTGCCCCCGCCCTCCAAGACAGGAGATGCATCTCTTCAAACCAGTACACTGAACAAAGGCCTGTGGTTCAGGGTCACCGGGCCGGGGCAGAAGGCATTACCCCAAGCAAAACCACCCGGGCCCTCCCCGCCAAAGACTCCAAGCCAGACCTCTGACACTTCTCACAGGGAAGGGGCCCTCACTGTGGAGCTGGTGGGGGGGGGGGGTGACAAAGGAGGCATTCACTCACACACACTAGCAGTCATAATCACACACACACACACACACACACACACACACACACACACACACACACACACACACACACACACACACACACACACACACAAAGTGACCATAGCGTTGAAAACAGTGGTTTAGAGAAGAAATCATGATTGGGAGATGACAGGTCATCATCTACCCCCCCCCACACACAGGCCTGATATCACAGCCCTAGTCGCTGGAACTAATCAAGAGCTTCCTGCTCTGCAACGTTTGAAGCAGCTGCTTCAGGACCTGTGTGTGTGTGTGTGTGTGTGTGTGTGTGTGTGGTGGGGGGAGTGAGAGAGGGAAACTCAGAGATAAAGGGAGCATTCTGAGCAGTGATTATAAGGATTTGAGCTTAGTGGACAAAGGTTAATGGTGTCAATGACATCCCGGGAATTCATCACGACCAATTGGTATGAACCAGGTACTAATTGTGGGGACCGTTATAAGCCTGTATGTAGATCAGCGTTTAAACTACCGTATTGTAAAAATAGGCTAACATATTATTATTTCTGGGTCAATCTCTCAACGATTCCACATTGAAACTGCTGAAAATTCCCTGCTAGAGAGACTGCCTCCTGATGAAAACGATGAGCCGATATCTCACACGCAAACGCGCACACACCACACACGCGCACACACGAGGACACAGAGCTTCTGCTGTCAGGAGTGTGACAATATCCAGCCGGCCCCCAGACGCAGGACTCTCAGGTTTGAGTCTGCCCAGTCCGATCTCCCCACAGACATAAAGTCCTGCTTTACTGAGCTGAGACTAGCCAGGTCCCCTCCATCTCTGTCTGTCTGTCCCTGGCTGTCTGTCTGCCCCTCTCTGTCTGTCTGTCTGGCTGGCTGTCCATCCACTCCTCTCGACCCCGGAAAACACAAGGACACAGAGACAGAGAAAGGTCTTTGTGAAAGCATTCATAGATTGCCCTGCGATATAAGTTGACCGGGTTGTGTAGGCTTCCTGAGTTGCTAGAGAATTCCATTCATTATCGGCTGTCAGGCTCGCACATAGCATTTTCAATAACAGCATTATCTGGATTTAACCTGTAGCAACATGTAGCTAGGTAAACACACAGGCACCACGAATACAGAAGTCGGCGATAACCTTCACCCACTCTCTGCAGTCCCTTGAGTCTCACCTCACCAGCAGCATCCATTTTGTTTACCTTGAAAGCTGTGCCACGTGGAACAGGGGAGTCAGCACAGGGAGACAGCAGAGGAACACGGCAGTGTCATTTACTGGGGGGAAAATGCCTCAACTAGGATCGACCGTCTCGGCTACAAAACAAGACAGTAATATCTTCAGTGTAGCAGACATTCCCACATCCACACTGTCAGAAAGTCCTACGTCTACACTGTCAGAAAGTCCTACGTCTACACTGTCAGATAGTCCTACGTCTACACTGTCAGA
>JACXGI010013876.1:5000-20009 GCA_016801175.1 Esox masquinongy | reverse complement strand
CACACACACACACACACACACACACACACACACACACACACACACACACACACCTTGAGTGGCAGGGAACAGGCAGAGCAGGGTGTAGTCGTGGTGGGAGTGGAGGGACAGCTGGTGAGGGGAGAGCAGGGGGAGGTTTCCCGCCTGTCCGTCACCGTCCTATCAGAACGCTATCTGTGCCAGACGCCCACGGCCCTGCAGCGCCACGGAGACACTTTCCAGGATCCTGGAACGCTGCGGGAAACAGAGCAGGATCCCGGGAGAGGTGTGACAATGTCACCGTGTACAGGGGCCACTTAACTCGGCGCACACGCACACACACACACGCACACGCGCGCACACACACACTCGGACAGCACTGACACATGGATGACACACACAACACAGACGCCACGCACAACTGCCACTCCGCCACCCCCACACCAAACAGACGCTTCTAGAAGGAAATAAACGCTGCCATGTTGTCGCATATGGGCGGATAAATATTAAATGACTGAGATCAAATTAAACTTATTGATCAAATGCCTGTTCAACCGTGGGAATGTTACGCTATGTAGACTGAAGAATGGGTTTTCATAGAGACGTGCGGTTTTTCATCAGAGAGGTAGCGCAGATTTTTTTGGTTCACTCTGAATGGACACACACTTGCAGGCCTGGTTTCTAAACCACTCTACAGTGGCAGAAGCCAGGTGAAGGGTGAGACAGAACTGGGTGGTCTGAGAGGCCAGAGCGAAAGAAACTTAATGTCAGTCTTTCTTAAATTATTTCTTCCCCTTTCCACGGTCCTATCTGTCCCTCTGTGTGTTTTCCAATCAATTTCTTATGTCCTATCTGTGTGTCTCCGCTCTCGGATGAATCTTTGCCTGCTTGTGAGTTTTGGATATGTGGGCGTCTCCCAAGAAAGTGTACCAAAAATCAAGAAAAAAAAATCTAGTGAAAAACAGCCATGTTGTTCAATATTTGGAAGACTTTAGACTGTCTACTCAAATATTGCTCCGTGGCTCTTAGGAGTGAGAGAGGAACAAGTCTCACAGTTAGGTTGACAGTGAGATCTCTGTCGTAGCCTAACGGTCTGTTTATTCGTCTGTCTGCTGGTTTATCTGACTGTCAAATTATCCCTCTCCACAAACATCGCGCCATGAGCAGCATGTAAATAATGGCCGTTAGTCACGTGATCTGGCACACAGCGTTTCCTTGCTGAGGCCAAACATTGCCTGTGGTCAGCTCAGTATGAAGCGGTGAGTCGTGCATTCACCTACTGGAGAACATTGTATTCGGATGGGATTATTCAAACATTTTAATATTATGATGCCAGGTTTTTTTTGGTTGCAACATGCAACATATGATCTATAGGACATCAAGTTTGCAAATCACACGCCACATGCTGGACACTAACTCCAAATATTAGTTTGTGTAACAAATCACAGTTTTTCAAAAGAAACTTGTTCCGCTGAAGCCAAGGTGTGCACGGTAGGTTTCTTCTCTTTGCTTTAGCCTGCTCAGCTGCCATTTATACTCAAGGAAAAGTATAAACAACGAATTACACAGGTTAGCTTTGCGAGTGACAGAAGCTTTCATTAAAATCAGATCAGCACGGATAAAAATATACTCTGTTGAAAATCCTGATTCCACGCAGGTTACACAGCAAATAGGCAGCAAACATAAATGAATGGGATATCAGCGCCATGATTCATAGATGTCTGTGCAGTTTGTCACAAAGTATCAAAATGATCTCTCTTCGAAAATGAACATCAAAACTATTTCTCTCCCTATGCACGCAATAAATAAATGCAATATACACCATGTTGGAATACATCAGAACAATTTTTAAAACCAATCCAAACAAATAAAAAGAGTAACTCGCATTGAAAGGCCTTTATGGTGATTAAAAGATTTGGCAAAATGGTCCAAACAGAATAAATTATTTTTATACGCGCCGCAATGAAGCTGTACCCGACTTTGTGTGTATTGGCTACCAGCCAGAGCATAAAATTCACTTCCATTTAACTTCAGAAATGGTTGCTAAGGAGTTGGTGTATTGACCAAACATCTCATTCACTGCCATTCAGTGAATGGGCATGAATTGTCACAACCGCGTTATTCATTGCCACTGACACGCTCTGTAAGAATATAAGCACAGGATTTGACATGTGTAAATAGACACCCTCTGTGCTACCCCGGAGAAACCGTCACAGTCACTTGAAAACCCCCAAAGAGTTTCCAGTCAACCCATTTGTCTGCCTCCTCGCTTCAATTAGGCAGCCAAGACGCCTTACTCCCAAAAACAGTACAGCCACTTCACTAGCCTAAACTTGCCTAAAGTACGCTCGTAGAAAAACAGTTATTTGGGGTTCTGTAAGAAATCTAGGTTCTTGTTATTTAATGGTGATAATTTTGTTAATCTATTGACCTACTAACGGCTTTTGATTCAGATGATAATTCCATTTTGCTAAAGAAACTGATCTTGGAGTTACCTTAGAGGTTGATGCATTCGGAAAATCTGAATAATTGAAATCACAAACAACTTATCTTCATAGCAGGCAATCTTTAGCAGATCAAAACTTAGATGACAGAAATTCACTTTTTAGTCACGCTAACAGCAGCTAGCTAGCATACATGTAGCTTGTATTTGATATATACATATTATATTGTGTATTGTGAGTTTGTTATGTAGGGCTAATCTCTAAAAAGGAAAGTTAGTCTCATGATCCACCTGCTTGAATAAAGCTAAAATACAATAAAAATATAGATAGAAACTTTTGTTACCTAGCATTGTTCAGCCTGTAATCCAGTTAACTAATCGGTTAGTGATTGCATAAGTTAACTTACTACACTTTTTTAATCATCTGTTTAAGCAAATGCATGTTTTGGTTAAACAGATTCTAGTAAGCATGTTGTGCTACAGGAATTTGTTCTACGTTATTCATGTTTCTTCTTGGATGTCCTCCAGCTTAACTACTGGTAGGTAACCCTTATTCTTGACAATCACTGAACTGATCAATTATGTATATCCAACATGGTTGCCTTCCTCCGGGCTAGACCAATGTCAACAACAATTGGGGAACAATTAGGATGTATTGGTTTGCTCAAGGGCAGAACAAGCACTATTTTCCACCTTGTAGGCTCAGGATTCAATCTAGTTAACTTTAATTTACTGGCCCAAATGCTCCTACCTGCCACTTCGATTGTATGCCGCTTCTCAAGCACTCACTCTAATTATAAAGCATTTTTCTTTGTACCTGCAGGTGTGTTTGGTCGGTCATTACTATGAATAAGTAAGCTTAAGGGAAAAGCTAATCTCTCTCACAGTTAGGGACTGTATAGAACCATTCAGTTGCATTGATTTGTGTCACATGTCTTGTATAAGTGGGGGAAGACTGACTTTGGTGATTCCAAGCTCTTCGTGGGGAATGTACATGAGCAGTCTCGGCACCATCTTGAAAAACTGCGGGGTGAGTTTAGAATTTCCAGGCTGTGCCGTGATGTCTGTGCTGGAGGGAAAATGGGCGAGCATCACCATGGCACCTCCAGGGGCCTCTGCTTCCAGTGGAGGGTGAGTGAAGGTGTCTCTGTTTTCAACCTTCTCTGTCCCCCAGTACAGTGCAACAGCTATTGTTTAGCCTCAGTATCATGATTCAAGATTGCTGGCATTGTACAAACTGTAGGGCAGCTACATGTCTATGGGCCGGTGTTCAGAATAGATTAAACAAAGTCAACAATATATTTTATTTATATTAAACATGGCATAACTAACTAATGAACTAAATACAGCAGCTACAGGCGCATACTGCCAACCAATCCCTCGCCTGAGGAACAAACAAGCATGCGTTACACCCACAGTCAGTCTGGGAAACATACATATAGAGGTTATAACATCCCATAGCCAGTTTTTTACTAAAGCCTTTATCTGCAGGGTCTTTCGGGTGTCAATCTAACAAACCCACTTGAATGTGAGACGTCCCCTGGGCTCCTTCATTATTGAGCACCGTGCCGTCACCCTGTGTCTGGACCTTCACTTGTATGCTTGGTTACGTGATTCATTGGTTCTTTGTGTTCAGATTGTTTGTGTAAAAAAGAAATGGATCTTAACAATGTAGCCCCAAAAAAATAAACAAAATCAAATATTCCTGTTTGGTGGGTTCTGACTGTCACCCCCACCTGTCATTTTCCTTTTTAAAACGTACGACTAACAGACCCAGGAATGGGTAGATGAAATTTGAGTGGCAGGGAGAGTGGGACTGTTCACCTGACTGTTTTGGAGCCTCAGAGCCAGATATATACAGTGGTACACACACCTACAGCACTGTCCCAAACACACACCCGCTGTGTGGGTAGATAGGGAGAGAGTTACAGAGGGAAAGGTGGAAAACCATGGTTGCTTAAACCTTCAGTGGTGCGTCCAAATATACAGCGCCCTCCGAAAATAAAGATAGTAAAGCGTTTCTTGTTTTCTTTGCTCTTTCCTCCAAATGTTTGGATATTATATCAAATCAAGAGGTTGAAGTATATATTATATGCTTTCATTTAAGGAAACGTGTGTACTGTGACAGGGTGACACACAGGGACGGAACACAGTGTCAGTATTCTGGCCCCTGGAGGGCATTTATAAGAGAAAGTAGACAAAATCTACGCTGGAACATAAGGAAAACCCAGAGACCCACATCCCACTCCACAAACATCTTCCACTTTCTGCTGTCCACAGCTGCTTCACTACGGGCCCATACAAGCTCCCCCTGACGAGGCCTGATTTGGGCAGGAGTGCCCCATCAAGGGGTAGCAGTCGAGCTGCGTTTAGAGACAGCAACTGGGCTGCGTTCAAGGTCCCCGTTTGGCAGCCCCAGACCAGGTGGTTCTCCCTGGGGTGTTGGGGCGAATGCTGAAATGGGAAGGGGTGTGTCCAATTCACAGCACATATTGGTTTCACCGTTTAGAACATTAATACGCCTTTTACATAATGTCCCCCTATTTCAACGTGCCAAAATTATTCGGACAGTTGGCTTGACAGGTGTTTCTTGTGTCAAAGAAAAGTCAAGCCATTCTGAGGCTGAACAGTTGAATACATCTGTCAGACAGATAAACAAAACATGAGTCAAACCAAAAACAACAGATTGGAACACCATGAAAAAGAAGAAAATCCCTGGTGAGCCATGGAAGACCTTTTCAGTGGAGGACTAAAGAATGTTCACGAATGTTAATGAAGAAAAAACAAAACAACCACTGGCTCACAGATCAGAAACCGATTGAGACAGAGAATACTGTAGATAGGAGGACAGACAGGCAAACCATAACACAGCTCTAAGTTTTAGTCAGCCAGGTTTTAACACATAACTGTGACCCAAAGGGCAACTTTGAGATGGTGTATAGTTACAGGTGTTGTGGTAAAACACATTGAAAATGTTACAAAACATATTGGTTTGCATTTCTAGTGATATTACTACTTCCAAACATTGTTCCATCTCTCACAAAACAGACTAAAATCCCTGTGGTAAGACCTCCAATTTGTACTGCTAACTAGCAAGGCCATTACTGTCCATATGGTGTGTATGGCTGTTGATTTCCATGAGTTGGTATTATTAGCTGCGCATTGTTAGTGTTTATGTGTGATATTGTCTTCCACACTCTAATCATCACATATCAACGGTAATGCGGTGTAGCTAGGATATAATAGGCGTGTCTCTAAGCAGACTATAAACATACCACTAGATAAGATATATTATGTTGGCTTTGCTAGCTAGCTGTGCTTAAAAATAGACCGCTAGTGTTACTGTTGTGATTTATTTAGTGAATATCGACACAACAGGACCATCTGCAGGAACAGACAGTTTATTTAGCTAGGTGATCTTATTGTGGTCATGACTGACTGTTATTATAGTTAGGTCCCCATAATGGCAAAATTTCAGAAACTGGAATATTCGCCATTGTTTCCACAGCATTGCACGGCGACATGTTAATACATTGACCATTTTCTCCTATAGTAGCCAGCTGAAATGAGTAGTTGATATTTCAACATCTTATCAGACATGGCCTGCTCCACATAGTGGTCAGATTAGCAGCACATTTCCAGGATATTTCTGTGGCCTTTTCCCTAACATCAGTTTTATTTGGATAAATCAAAAACACATCATCATTGATAAAAAAAAACAAACAAACAACAACAACGTTTTAGTCATGTAGGCAGTTTGGGTTACCTGTCTTGCTCAAAGACAAACCAACTGATTGGCTTGCCATCCCATGTATTGAATCCATTAACCATCTTTTGGATACTGGTCAGTTGTTCTTACTGCTAGACTATCTGCTGTTGTGTGTTTGATTCCTATGGTGCACTCTATAAAATAAGGTTCTCTGAATAAGCTGCCACCACACACACTTACACACACTTACAAAAAGTATTATACTAAAACCCTAGAAGTATTACATCTACTTATTAGAAGTATTACCTCAATTTACCTTAGCAGTGTGAGTAATTGCATTAGTAGGTCAAAAGAAAAAAGAAATGATTTATTACATACAACATGAAATACATGCACAAATTACCAGCTAATTTGCATATCACCTACAAATTTTCATATGTACTTAAAACTAGTAGTTCATTACCCCTGAAATGTTTGTGTTGACAGGACATTTAGATAGTCACATTTCTTTTGGTTGACCTAGTGTAGTAGAGGTGCCTGTAACATGCCTTAAGCTCAGACTGGGCTACAGTTGTGATGTTGGTGGTCTTCAGATCGTGTGATGATGCCAGAGTGGCTGAATTTTCCGGCACCAATCTGATCACCACAGTCTACGTGGGCTCAAGCCTTGCTAGCCAGTGTTGCTAGCCAGTGTTGCTAGCCAGTGTTGCTAGCCAGTGTTGCTAGCCAGTGTTGCTAGCCAGTGTTGCTAGCCAGTGTTGCTAGCCAGTGTTGCTAGCTATTGTTTGGCTATAACCCCATGTGCCATGCGGTTAAGTCAGAAGTGGTTTCCTCGTCTCATTGCACTCTCATTGAAGCTCTGTCAGGCAAGAACCAAAAAGCTACTTCCATTTGAACTTCTCACCACGTTCAAAGGTGACCTCCTTGTGCTGAAATCTATAAATATAAATGAATCTTGCCCACCTCAAGTAGTTAAATTTAGATTAATGTAATGCACATTTTGCATTACAGGTGCTAAATAACTGTCATACTCTGCCATTTAGAACGTACTAATCTTTTGAAATTTCACACAGTTTTTTTTTTCACATTCAGAAAAGGTATTCTGATGCTGCCAACGTCTTTCAATGTTCAGCTAGCTGCAATGTCACACCACTTTAAGCCCGACGTTTTGTTTCCTTCAGGAGGAATGAACCAAGAAAGCACAAGATGTATGCGGAGCAGAAGGAGTGGAAGAAAATAATAAAGAGAGGTAGGGGGAAGAGAGAAGAAAAACACGAAAGGGAGGAGAGAAAGGAGAGAGCGAAAGACGTGTTGACTGTGTCCTGGTGCCACCCAGAACGCAGGATTGTGTGCAGAAGGCAGAGAGAGGAACCTATACCCAACCACTTCACAGAGGCTGCAGGATGTGTGGACACAGTTCTGTACTTGACAAACACCACTGGTGCCCAACACCTCCATCAAGACCCTGTCACGGCAGACATCAACGTTTGGGGCCTGGAAACTTTTTGCGCCTATAAATGTGCGTGAGATGATGCTCTTATCTACAGTACATGCCTGTGTATGTGTCAGTGTATGTCTGCATCATATTTAATCATGATTTTATAAATTTTATATACAACAAATGTAATGTATTAAGTGTTAACTACATTTAAAGCTTTATTGGTGTTTGAGTTTAGTTAATGTATAAACAATCATCTAAATTGGGACACTTATTTCTGTGTACTTTTTAGATTTTTTTTTTGTGTTGTCAGAAATTTAGCAATATTTAGCAATAACTACATCACATGTTCTTTTCAAAACTCTCCCATTTTAGATACTTGGTATGTATATTTATATTTTATGTTCAACTTGGGTTATTTTGGTGTGTGAGTGAGCCTAACCTAGTAAGTATCATTAGTTGTGTGTGTTCCCTGTGCATTCTTTCATCACTGAATGTGTGTTTGCGTGTCTGTGTGTGTGTGTGTGTGTTTGATGGAAGAGGCGGCATGTGGAAAACTCGTCCTAGGTTTGAAGCTGCAGAACCCTTGTGGCTGCCAAAGAAAACTGCGGTCGGAAGAGTCTGCTAATAGAGCATGATGCATGTCACCTGAAACTAGAATAATCTGAAAACGAGAAACCACAGCAGGCAGGCATCTCCCTGGCCTTCTATTTAATCTCACCCGAGGCCCTGGGCCTGCGCCACCTCTCACCGGTGTCCTCCATTAGCTGGGCCGCTTCCGCTCGCGTGCCTGCCCGCCCCACTGCACCATGGGACTTCCAGCCATGTCAGATACACTATTAACGCGTGTTCCAATGTCTGAGCTCACCTTACTGTGGTTTCCCTTAAGAAAAAAGGATTATGCTGAGACTTTGTGCAGTGCTTTACTACACGCTCACACACGCACACACAAACACACACACAGGGGACCTGCTTTGAGTTTTATTATAAAGAGGACAATCCCGTCTCTGTGTGGAAGCCAGTAGCCTGCTTTCTGCCGACGCACCCAGACATATGGATGGATATGGTATCCATTCCTTCACGCTGTTTTATGGCTTTCCCACCTGTCCCTAGCTTCTGTTTCCCATCAAACTCAGGGTCATTCATCCAATCAAATCCCTCAAATAGTTGTGCTCAGTATAACTCAGTTTAGGTGTCTACTCTGGCAAAACCCTTTAGTCTAATATTATACTCTAATCCACTCTAATCTACTACAGTGGGAATAAAAAAAATCTACTCTGGTAGTAGGCCTAAAATTGAGATGTTTCATTGAACATGCTTTTAGGCAAGGATCTGGTTTTATTTTAGGAAACCAGCCCTAATAAAAAGTTATAATTTATATTAATTCGTTTTGAACTATAGAGAACAGTAATGGCAATTATCAATACTTGAGGAAAAGTAGTAGAATTAAAAACCAAAAAACATCATATATGTCACCTGCTCTTGATTGAGTTAGGACCCGTCAGTAGTCTGATATTTGACATTAGCTTCCAAAAGGTCTCAATCATATCAGTTTCTGCTCATATTCTACTAATGTGTCAAATTCTATCTTAATGGCTCCTTAAGAAAGGGATGTCTCTTCTCTTTGCAATACAACGGAACCCCACTGCAACAGTAACACTTCGGTGGCAGGTGGTGGGTGGCACTGGAGACGGATTGTGTCAATGGCAGCCATTAAAAAGGACCACACACTCTCCAGTCACCAGCAAGGTATGATGCATGATTATCTCAGCCTGTGACAGGTGCTGGAATGGGGGATCTCTCTTTTTTTCTCTCACCCTCTCTCTCGTCCTTCGTATTTACTGTTCTATGTCCTCTTCATTTCTCCCTTCCGCTTTCTTTCTCTCACTCACTCACTCACTCACTCTCTCTCTTTTTCCCTTGGACAGGGCTTTAACACCGCTGTAACATCAGTCAATTGACACACACCAGATAGTGGCTTGTGTCTAATGACTGTCTGAGCACTGCCCTCTCTCTCCCTCTCTCTCTCTTGCTCTCCCTTCCCGCATGCCTGCCTGCTCATCTCTGTGTTATCCCCCCTCACTGTCAGAAGAGACCTGCCTGACCATTAGAGCATTCTACAGGAGAGGTGCTTGGCACACTCTTCTATACAACACACGACAAACCACAAACTATCGCCTGCTGCCTCGGTAGAGCATAGCTTCACTCAATTCAAACCTATTGTTCCAACCTCATAGAGCCACAGTCTAAAGGCTATCTGATTTCAGTGTCTGCCTGGTGTCTCAGCAGTGTCAATGTCATTTGTTAATAATTTCATTGTCAATGTTGTAGAATCGGTTCCTTCTCACTGATGGCATGTGCAGTGTGGGAGCTTTCCTTCTGCCCCCAATTTTGTTTTCTCTAAAAACAGGACGTTTTTACAACCTAGCTTTTGACCTTGAATTAAAAATAAAAATAGGCCCACGCTACATTTTCCTCAACTGGTACGGGGGAGTTTCCCAAATTGAAAAATTATGTAAGAGCAACTAACAAATATAGAGTAAGGTTGCTTTCTCATATCCCTGAATGATTCGAAACCTGGAGCGTTCAGTATGTGCTATGAAATATGTATAAAATGCAAATGAAGCCTGGCTAAAACAGATCCAGGAAATGAATAAAAAACTGGTCTAGACCACGGTACCAGGTATCATGATATGGCAGCACATGTAATGTCAAACTACGTGGAGATTTATGATACCTGGCATGGATTTTTTTTTTTATCATGGAAACAAGCTAGCTTGCTAACATGCTGTAATGATGAATACTAATATCTTGCAAATGTCATCCCTGTTAACGTATTCACGTAAAAACACTGGTAGACTGCTCTCCCTATAAACTACCCTGGGTCATTTGAGGTTTAAGCTGTTTTCATTCCCAAATGAACAGGCGTTTCAAACACCATTCTAATGTTGTTTCCTGTTGTACCAGGATGCCCAACAACCTCCATTGATAACCTTGGTATTATCTATTGATAAGTCATGTTTTATCAGTGAAAAGCAGCCTTTTCAATGGAGATGATAACCTCTGAGTGGTTAGCTGACCTATTTGAGAGAAACGTTTCCCTTAGACATTGTCCTTGTTGCGTTGATGGATGATCCCTTTCTCTGTCCTTTTTCTATCGCATTTTGTGACGAGTAGTAAGAATTAGTAACACTGACATTAGTTTTGGATCAACATAGTCACTGATTGTGTTGTACAACCCCAATTCCCCACAAAGCAATACATTTTGTTGTTGTTGTTCACAATGTGTATGTCTTATATTGTCCTTAATGTGTTTCACCAGTCAAATGATGGAGTGAGGTACTTAGAAAAATACATACACGAGATGTCTGCTTTATTCCAGGATCCTATTAGCTTATTCTCAAGAGTCTGACCATAATCATTGTCTTACAGCAGATACCATCAATTGAGTTATTCCCCTTGTCAATCTGTGGCAAGTTGCATGCAAATAAATAAATATAAGCTTGAATTATGCAGGGAAATATTCTAGTAATTGCAATGCCCCATTTTGAAAAAAAGAGAAGAAGAAATATGAAAGCAGCCAATTAGCATGAAGAAAAGACCAAAAATAACACAAATACATACAATACATTCATTAGTCAATGTTGAATAATGGCTTTTAAGAAGAAAAACTGATAATCCCCAGACATTAAGATCCTTCAGATACCTTCATTAAAGACTTTTTCCACTGTATGCTAATAAGATGTCTTAGTCATAATATTATTTGAAAAGATAACATTATAATGTATTTCTCCTGTACATCCCCCTGAATAAAATATGGAGTTTCAGAGCTACATCATTTAAGATCAAATTTTGTTTTGATTTTATGGCATGTTTTAGCAAAACATAGTTGCACACAGCTAATCAGTATTGTCAATGAGTGTGATTTAAATCAGTGAATCCTTTGAGTGTGCTTCTGTCTATGTCAAGCAGTGAATTGGTTAAATGTTTAGCTTATGCTTTGACCTGAACTTGAAACATGAAATAATGTTTAGAGGGTTGCATGGAGAAGATTGGTTCAATTCCCTGCTGTGTGACCATCATATGAGAGAAAAGCTCATGCAGCATCCTCTACAGTTACTAGTTGGATTTAAGTCATCAGGACAGACTGTGAAATGAAGAGCCCCCCCCCCCCTTTTCCCTCTGGGCTGATGGTATCTCCCAAACTATATCAATTTCACTCTCAGTGGCCAAATTTCCAGGCGCTGTGAAATGGTCCAAATAGCGTTACAAATGGAGAGAGATAAAAGGGTTAAACTAATTGCAGTTAGATAATAATAAAAGTGATTCTTTTTATTCTCTGTCTACTAGCAAAGACCGTCCATGTGCAGTATGTCTTCAATAATATTCAGGCTGATTAATCTTTTCCCCCTTTCTATTTTATTATTAAGTGAAACATGGCCCTGAAAGACAAAGTACTATTGCCTATCTCAGAAGCAGAAGAATTCGACATGCCCATTTTGAATTATCACACTTATATATAAGCCTACACCAGAATCTAACCTAGCTTCTTTTACTCTCTCTGTCTTGTTAACTTACTCTATTGTGTTCTTGGTTTGAAAGGAATTATAATGCCAAAATAGGAAATATGATTTGCGCAGTTGAAACTATGTTCTGATGTGGCTTGGATTTTTGAAGATTCAGATGTTTTGTTACTTATACTTTACTTCTTTGTTGAATGTTGTCATTCTCATATCAAAATTGATTTATTGGTTGGGGTTGCTGTCCAGTAAGCTGAATGAACACTGCTCTTGGAGTCAAAAAGAAAACATACATTTTGTGATGCGGCCAAACATATCATTTTTATTTAGATCCATTCACCGTACAGTATGTAAAATAAAGTATGTCAATATGTAATGTGTTCATTTATCAATTTTGCCACGATGATTTTTGGGTCATATATTTTAACATGTCAACATCATTACATTTTATCTGTATATGTTCTCGAGCTGTGCTTATGCAAAATGCGAACCTTTATATGACCCCGTTTTGAAATTATGATCTTAAAAAAAAAACAATAAAATATGAATTGACACCAGTCATGTAAACAAACACAGAAACAAAATAATACAGGCATCCATCAAGACGTGCTCAGTAGGAGATAACATTATGCGTGCATGAAATATTAGAGAAACAGCAGAATTTATCTAAATTATTTACAGCCGTTTTTTTTTTTATTTATTTACACCCGATTTGAGTGACAGGAAAGAATCTTTATGCAAACAAAGCTAGCAGCACCACACACGTCGTGCCTTGTCAGAGTTTATGTAATGCTGGCTGGGCAAAAATCCATTATGTCAAAACTCATTTCCTGCCATAAGAAAACCAAACAGGCCTGTCTAAAGAGGGAAGAGAAAATGGTGAAAATTGCACTTTAAAAACCTTGATTCAGCTTCCCAGACCACCACTGAGTAATGAGGAAGGGAGAGAGATGGTTGGGTTGATGCTGTTCTTATTATTTCCAGCAGGTAGTACAATGTGTCTGTACTTATTAATGACTTGGACAGGAGGGAACAAAATTTACTGTCTGTATGAACAACCAAACCTCTTCAACCCACAGAGTATGGGCCAGACATTATAAAACAAGTAGAATATACCGCTTGTTGTTTTCTGGTGTGTATTTAGAGCATGTTCCCTGCCTGGTTTCTTTATAAGAACAAGGCTGGGTTTGTTCACTGAGACGTTATAATGTGCATTTCTTGGTTCTCCACTTTTGTAACTAAATTTCTCCAGGATCCTCTTGATAGACCTCGACATAACCCAAGCCACTTTTGGCCAGTAAATCCTACTATCTACTCAACCAAAATACCTGTGGGCATCCACAGCAGGGTAACAAAGGCCTTGTCATCCATCGGCATGCATCGAAAACGCGCCCACCTCAAACTTTCTGATAGTTCACCAAACAGAACTAATGACCTTGAAAAAGGAGCAAATTAGCAAACACACAGAGCCATCTGTGTGCCCTGCAGGCGTACCAACGACTTCCGTCTTTGCCAAGGTAGCCTAATGAAGCTCTTACATTTTACATGCAAATCTCTGCCTAATCTTACTCCTCTCTCTGCCAATGTCTCAGGCAAATAAATATATAAAACCCAATTATGATTTAATTAATAGGAATCTAGCGTTCCGTGGAATTGGTACCTTGGCGGGGGTAACTCTGGGACTTGGGCTGATTAGTAGCGCTGTTAAACCACGATACGGCCTCGCGTTGAATCCTCATCAGCTTTCGCTGTTCAAACAAAAGCACCCCCGGGCTGTGCTGGATAAAGGCATCCCGAACTCTGACACAAACCCATTGACCCTTACTCTCTGCCAGTGCACACAGACAGATCTCTAGGAAGTTGTCATCCCTGCTTTATTAACCTACATCTCATTGTTTGCTTGATGTCGGCAACGTGTGTGTGTGTGTGACTGTGTGTGTTTGTTTGTGTGTCCACGCCCCCTTGCTCTCAAACTGGATACTGAAGATACACATGCTTCATTAGTCCCTTAATAGCAAAGTGCTGTCAAAGTAAATCCTAAACTGGGGCTGTTCCCCTACCAATATTACAGAGGACCAGAGAACGTCTCACTGACACAACTATAACGTCTGCAACTCAAACTTTGCCAATCAATCCAGGGAGTCGAATTCCGGGGAGCCTCTAATTGTGACTATACTCTTTAAATTAGATTCCAAACAACTCGATCAGGTCCTTTGTGATTTCCTTGCTGAAACGTGTCAGTTGATAAGCAATTCACTGCAATGTGACTCAATGAGAGAAATTGTCGACCCACATATGAACAAGCAAACACAAAAAGTACACACCCAAATGCTGACATATTCCTGTAAGCCCACACACAAGCACACGCGCGCACACACACACACACACACACACACACACATTCCCTCTCCCTAATGTTCCCTGGAAGCCTTCCAGTGATTCCTGGTTTGGCCTCTCCTCTGTCCACACTGATAGGAAAGCACAAGGCTCAGCTCCACTGCGGTCAAGTAACTCTCCATACAAGGACATACCTTTGTGTCACAGCTCTTTGTCCTACACCGTGCTCTGGCCTGAGGCCCCCCATCTCTGCCCCCCCCCCCGGGCCTAAACGTTGGCCACCCATGGGAAACGAGCTGGAGGCGTCCAACACTACAAGGCACCAGCTCTGATGACTCCATGTCGTGACGCTGTTCACGTGTGACATTGCATATCTTTTTATTATAGGGAGTCTGATCCTGTCATTTGTTGGCTGTCTTTTGGAGAGCAAATAATGTCTGCCTCCTTCACCGAAGTCAGAGATCAACATCAGCAGTCTTTGTCTCTCTCTTCCGCTCTCCCTCTCTCTCCATCTCCGTTCCTCTGTCTTGCTCTTTGCTTTGTAGTGAAGGAGCCAATGAGTGATATGGAGTGATTTTCCCGA
>JACXGI010013876.1:0-2500 GCA_016801175.1 Esox masquinongy | reverse complement strand
CGTAAACGACTCTGTGACGCTCCGCGGTCGGCCCCGCCTCCTCCACCGCTGGACGCTACTGTGACACGATGCACCCCCCCCCCCACCCCCCCCACACACACACACGCGCACACACACTCACCCCCACCACCATGCGGCTGAAGTAATGACCAACAGGTGTTCTATGTAGCCGTAGCGTGTGCGCGCGTGTGACCGGGTGTTGTGTCAACCAGCTGTCACGCCTGTCTTTTATTGGCCATGGTAGCTTTCTGTCAGTGCCTGTGCACAGGAGCGTGAGCACGGCATGCTGGGTCAGCTACCGCCTCTGTTCCCCAAGCATAGTGCCTGGTAATGAGAAAAACAAGGTTAAGGACAAGAAAGGTCCAGAAGGATTTTAACGTGTACTCCGTGAGGCGGCCAAACCACGCCAGGCCGAGGACCATAGAAAGAAGAATTTATGGATTAGGACTCTACATCCATGTTGCCATTACCTACGTGAATGACGACGGCCATTCTATTCATTGTTATGGGTTAGTGCACGTCAGAGGTTGCCCTTACAAACTGGCGGTCATCGGCACGACTCCTGTGAGTGTGTAGCATCTCCCCTCTTGAGGGCGGCGAGTCAAAACCTGATCCCCAGGTGCAGTCTAGAATGAGCGCTCGAATGAGGTTGAGTCGGCTCAGCGGCCGGTGTGAATACATGGGTGGAACGGCAGGGCAGGAGGGTGTGGTGGGATGGGGAAACATTAACGAGCCAGCGGTAGAGGCTGGATCCGCTGGGTAGGCAGAGAGAGAGAAATTCACAGCCGGCTCCTGGGTCTGCTTTACATAAAAGAACCACGCCGGAGCTGGGACCTGGGCAGTGATGCCTCTGTAAATACTATTAGAACGGTGGCCAGTGGCTCTGCTCGGCCACTGAGACTCTCTCATCACTGACATGTGCTGTCTGCTCAGGACACTCCGTCATTCAGAGAAGAGCATATTAATAGACCCTGAGCAAACAGTCCGGTCTGAAAGTTTCCACAGGCTGCTGTGGCTCAGGCTAGGATTTCATAATGGGATAATGACAAGGATGGATTATTACATATCCTCCTTATTTATCCAAAATAATATTATACCGGCTAAAGTCAAATGGGTCATCGCTGTCAGTCACACTGATTGGCAGGGTAGAGTGTGTTGAAGTTTCCTATTGGTTTAAAGTGTGTTATTTTAAGAACCTTTTCCATTGAAACTTCATCAAGCTTTATTTGAAATGTATTAAAGAGCATCGCGGAATTCATTGCTGTATGGAAACCAGAAAGGTTGACCTGAACATGACTAGACATTTTCACAGAGAAATCAACTACTGAATTGCTTCACCAGACCAGCAGCAGGGACTTGACATTTTAGTAATGGCTGATGTTAGGTGTGTGTTGTAGCTATTAGATTTCAATCATCTTGTCCGTCTGACACACAGACAATTACGAAACCCTACTTGTACTGAACCACAGCAGTGTATTTTTCTAAGGAGCAATCTTCAAAAGTATCTGAAAGAATTCAAATAATTTAACAATCTGCAGTAAAGCCTAAAGTTTACAGTTGTTCATATACTATAATTTTGGTATTTGGCTTGCAAGTGCAGCAATTTGCTAGCCTTTATTTCAAATGAAAAGCTTTCGTGCACACAGCTGCATACTGTGTTGTAGATGGCTGTCGAGGGTAACTGGACTCATTTGATGTGCATCATTTAAATGCCCGGCCCTTTAACACAACGCAATATTTAAAGCTATGTGAGTCATACCCAGGCAATATCAGGGAATGGTCCCTACTTGAACCTGTGGAACAACATTTATTTGAAAAACTCTTGGCAATTAATATACTGTATGTAGAAGAACATCTACGGTATTTTCATTATTTCAACGGGGAATGTGTCAACAGTCCCAAATTCAAAAGCAGTGCCAGAGTTTGGCTGACATTTTCAAGTCAATTATGAAACATTTCCCTTATGAGGAAGGACTTACAGTGCCCTGAGAGTAGACACAGAAAATAAAGACACGGACAAACTGCCAACCACTCTGCAGTGAACCCAAGACAGGGAGGGACATCTCCTTGCTAAACACCACACTGAAGAAAACAAAAAGGGACAGCCGCTCAGTGTTTACAAAAATAATCTCAGTCGGCCATATAGTTCTCTGGAACTCTGATTGGAGCCTTGATGCCAACAGAGGAGGTGATCACTTAGCCCGCATTCACCACAGGCCTGCCCCTACCCGGCCCAACCAGACAACCCCACAGGCCTGCCCCACCCGGCCCAACCAGACAACCCCACAGGCCTGCCCCCACCCGGCCCAACCAGACAACCCCACAGGCCTGCCCCACCCGGCCCAACCAGACAACCCCACAGGCCTGCCCCCACCCGGCCCAACCAGACAACCCCACAGGCCTGCCCCACCCGGCCCAACCAGACAACCCCACAGGCCTGCCCCCAACCAGCCCAACCAGACAACCCCACAGGCCTGCCCCCACACGGCCCAACCAGACA
>JACXGI010013875.1:6665-20110 GCA_016801175.1 Esox masquinongy | reverse complement strand
TTGTCTTTGTACTCCTCACCTGGTTGCCGCCACACACGCTTGACACCATCTGAACCAAATAAGTTTATCTTGGTCTCATCAGACCACAGGACATGGTTCCAGTAATCCATGTCCTTAGTCTGCTTGTCTTCAGCAAACTGTTTGCGGGCTTTCTTGTGCATCATCTTTAGAAGAGGCTTCCTTCTGGGAAGACAGCCATGCGGACCAATTTGATGCAGTGTGCGGCGTATGGTCTGAGCACTGACAGGCTGACCACCCACCCCTTCAACCTCTGCAGCAAAGCTGGCAGCACTCATACGTCTATTTCCCAAAGACAACCTCTGGATATGACGCTGAGCACGTGCACTCAACTTCTTTGGTCGACCATGGCGAGGCCTGTTCTGAGTGGAACCTGTCCTGTTAAACCGCTGTATGGTCTTTGTCACTGCTGCAGCTCAGTTTCAGGGTCTTGGCAATCTTCTTATAGCCTAGGCCATCTTTATGTAGAGCAACAATTCTTCTTTTCAGATCCTCAGAGAGTTTTTTGCCATGAGGTGCCATGTTGAACTTCCAGTGACCAGTATGAGGGAGTGTGAGAGCGATAACACCAAATTTAACACACCTGCTCCTCATTCACACCTGAGACCTTGTAACACTAATGAGTCACATGACACCGGGGAGGGAAAATGGCTAATTGGGCCCAATTTGGACATTTTCACTTAGGGGTGTACTCACTTTTGTTGCCAGCGGTTTAGACGTTAATGGCTGTGTGTTGAGTTATTTTGAGGGGACAGCAAATATACACTGTTATACAAGCTGTACACTCACTACTTTACATTGTAGTAAAGTGTCATTTCTTCAGTGTTGTCACATGAAAGGATATAATCAAATATTTGCAGAAATGTGAGGGGTGTACTCACTTTTGTGAGATACTGTAAATACATTTTTATATTTTGGCCTGGCCCGGATCAAACTTTATGTAAAATAAAGTTCTTCTTTACTGGCTGTGTTGGTGGATTATTTTTGTTTTCCTATCACATATACATTTTATATCAATCAAGCATCAAAAAGTTACAGTATTGTACAGTACACATGAATGAATGTTTCATTCTGGACAAGCAGCGGGGGAAAAGCGCCTGGCATGGCGGATCCATCCTTGGCATGTCTCTGCAGTGATATAGCCGCAGACCTCCTCCATTGCCTGGAGAAGACTCACTTGCTGATGAGGGTTCCTATCATACACCTTCCAAATTCTTCAGTTGAATTGAGGAAGGGGGAATATGTTGAAGGAGACTCATTTTGATCTGGTGGTGGTTGGTGAGCCTGTGGCCCTATGTTGTCTTTCTGGGGGTGGGGAAAAAGGTCATACACTGCATCAAGGAACACCAGAAGGAGTGCTGTGTTGTAAGGGCCTGGTGTGACATGGCGATGGACAACCCCCTGCTGACTGACAGTAGCACACATGGTGATGTTACCACCCCTTTGGCCAGAGACCTCCACCCGTGCTCGGTAGCCTTCGTTCCTCCCCTGGCACCGCCTCTTCCCCTACCTTCCCCTCCCTTTCTGCTCGTTGTTGCTCCATTTTTCATGTACAATCATGAGTCCTTGTGGGCCCTTTTTTATACTTGACAGAACGATGAGAACTGGGTGAGCAATTTGGTTAGTTGGGTTTGCACAGGTGAAGTGTGTTGTAATGGATTGGCACTTGAGATTTGTCTGGTGACTCATGTATTCTCACAAATGGCACAGGTGTTTTCTCAATGACAATTGTGCTCGCACAGTGAGAATTGTGTGTAGTGTTTCGCAACATGAGTGAATTAAGTTGAAGCAAATAGAATGTGTGGTTCAACCATGGTTCATGGTTCTGGGATGTTTGCTCAAACATCTGATCACACTGTGTATGTTTTCAGTCACAGTGTTTCAACGACTGGGAAAAACAGTAAAGCGCCAACATACAGCTCCAGAAAAAATGAAGAGACCACTGCACCTTTTCCTTTCCTTTCCAAAAAAGTCGAAAAGTATGGTTTTGAGTGAGGAACAGAAGGGTTAAAATGAAGAGACCACTGCAAATTTAACACTTCTGTTCCTCACTCAAAACTTTCCTTTTCAACTTTTATGGAAAGGAAAGAACAAGGTGCAGTGGTCTCAATTTTTTCCAGAGCTGTATTTGCTCTGCTGGACATTAAAACCTCGTCCCGCTACTAAAAAATGAACACTCACCTATTAATGACAGACCTGGGATTTGAGGTTTGCACAGATCCAGGGTCATCCTTCCCTGTTCCTAACCTTAACTATTAGTGGGGAAAAGGCTAAAATAACTCAACTTCACCCTGCACCAGAAGCACTTGATATCAGTGTTATGCCTTGTCTGGGCATTTTGTTTTTCTGTGGCTTCCTACTGTATGTGTGTCTCAGTAGTTTCAGCAGTGTCTCAGTAGTCATGTAGTGGTACACCCCAGTAACTACACGACGAAGGTGTGCATAACAGTGATGCCTCTGCTGGAACTAGTCGTTTGCCAATTAGACTCTTGAGGTGTTAATGGTCTCTGGTGTGTCACTGTTTAGGGTGTGTGTTGTTTTTTGTGGTGTTTGTCTGCATGTGTGTGTTGTGGTATGTGTTTGTTGTTGGATTGTGTGTGTGTGTGTGTGTGTGTGTTAGTTGTTGTGTTGTGGTGTGTGTGTTGTTATTGTGTTGTGGTGTGTGTTCTATTGTGGTGTGTGTGTGTGTGTGTGTTGGTATTGTGGCGTGTGTGTGTGTGTGTTGAACACAGTCTTGTCCGTAGAGACATCAGGGAGGAGGCTGCAGCAGACTCCACCACAAAGACCACTTCCTGTGTGGGCCGGTGTTTACACAAACATGTCTGAGGTTAACCAGTTCACTTGAAGTAATGCTCCAGGAAGATTCTGGAAGTCTCCGGCTGACTGTTTCCGTGAATTTCACTAATTTGAGACACCACAAACTGCTCATGTATATGATTGTTATGCCTCCTCAACCAGTATGAAGAAAGTTAGTAGTTGAAAAGGGCTACAGTGCCAAATGCTCTCGCTAACCCTTTAAGGATAGTCCAGTATTTGCCTTTGCAATCAGGGTCTTGTTACTGGGTGTTCTATTGAAGGGTAATGATTGCGTTTGTGTGCTCACTATTTGGGGTGAATTCAGTTTGATCCCCTATATGGAGACAGTGAAAAACATTGTCCGTCAGATGGAATGTTGTTTTCACAGGGCAGAGGGAATCTTCAACTGTGTAATCGATAGCAATTATGTATTTCCTCATTTTCAACATGTTAAGGTGGAATTGGCCTGTATGTGGGCTAGAGATAATCAACAGCCAGCTGAACATATTCCCGGCAGAACAGGACATTGTGTTACTAAAAATGCCAATTGTTTAACCTTAAGCACAATCAATTAAGCACAATCAAAGCAATTGTTTTCTTCTGCCCACACCTAATTATATGACAGTATGGTAGAGTAAAGCAGGGTAGGAGGAAGTGCAAGTATTTTGTTAGCTTAAATGCTAATGCTACTCCAGTTGGCTCCTAACTGCAGCATTTATCTTATGTACTTTGCAACTAGACTCGTTTCACTGCGCCAGCCATCCACGCATACCATTATATAACTTGTTCAAATGCATTTGTGTCAAACTAAAACAATACATTATATACTTGTCCTGTATTTGTCCGGTTTCACGCATGTACACAGTGTAATATTCCCTTTTTATTAGTAGTAGAGTGGGTAGAGTGCCAGCCATTATTAATGTCCACCTTGGAGGTATTAGGGTTCTCCAGTCAGTCACCTCTTTATTGCTGGCCGCCACCCTTTCCTATATCAGTCACTCCTCGAGTGCTCCTCTACTCCTCCCCCCAGGTATGATGGTGTTTTCAATGTTTAACTGACCAGTTTTAGTATATTGTGAATAATGAAGACCTGTAGATAGTATTACAGTATTGGAAAAGAACTACAAGAATTGGAACGCTATGTGAAATTATGTAATACTAGAGGACCAGCCATTTTCTGTTTTTTAGTATACACACTTTTATGAAGCTAGATGGGGAATATGGGCAGAACTGTCCTGATTGTTTTCTCAAATAAAATGGCTGCTAATTTCAGCACCGTTTTATTGGAGATACAGAAACATGCAGGCTGTTGTTCTAGCCTGTCATAAAACACCTGCTTTACAATAACATTATTTAGATTAGTAAGTATTTTGATCTGTTTTCCATTGCTGGGCTAGAACAAAAGCCTGCACCGTCAGTAGTTCTCTGGACAAAGGTTGGTGAGCACTTTTTAAGTAGATCAAGGTTGGGTATTGTACAATGTGCCCCCTAGTGGTTATTTGGTGAACTTCTTGTATGTTGGTTGTGTTTCACGTTAAAAATATTACAGACCTGCATTCTAAACCAATTTTTCAGTCGTAATTTAATAATTTACATTTGACCCTTTTTTGCTCACACATGCAAGCCAACAAGCAAGCATTGTATTTTAAGTCATTTGAAAAGGGCGAAGCATTCTGAAAACATCCCGAAGGCCTGATTTTCTTGCATCATCAGGCATTATCACCATCATTGTTTAGTCTAAACAAAATCAAGGACATCGTATCAAACAGGAAATCCTTGATAAAGCTGAAGACTGGTGACTTAAATTGAAGGGACGTGTTGGCGTGCGCACATGCTTGTCTGCCTGTGTGCTTACGTGCAGAGGTTTGAGTGTGTGTTTCTGTGTGCGTGTGTGTGTGCGTGTGTGTGTGCGTGTGTGTGTGTGTGCGTGTGCGTGTGCGTGTATAAATGGGATAATATCTCTCTACACATTTCCCAATTCAAATCACCTTTCACATCAATGAACCAGCACAATTTCACTTTGTTAACTAAGGCTTTATGAAAGACCCAAATGAAACCAAGCCATCCTTCTCATTTGTTCCTCAGCGGAGAGAGTGGAGCAGGAAAGACAGAGAGCACCAAGCTGATCCTAGGGTTCCTGTCAGCTATGAGTCAGCACTCCCTGGAGCTCTCCTCCAGAGACAGGATGTCCCACGTGGAGGAGGACCTCCTGGAGAGCAGGTAGCATTGCCCTTCACCCCCCCTCTCAGCGATCTCCATTGGTCACAGTGACATTGTTGTTTGTGAGCGTCAACCTCAGAGTAACCTCTAAAAAGTTGATTTTTGATAAGGAAAAGGTGAACATGTTTTGTAAATAACCATTGTTGACCACCTCTCTCTCAATCTGACTCCCTTTTTTTCTCTCTCGCTCTCTGTCTCTCTCTCTCTATGTTTGTCTCTCTCTGACTTTCTCCACTGGTTTAGCCCAATCATGGAATCCTTTGGCAACGCCAAGACTGTCTACAACAACAATTCCAGCCGTTTTGGGAAGTTTGTGCAACTGCACTTCTGTCAAAAGGGGAACATTCAAGGCGGTAAAATTGTGGACTGTATCCTTTCCTACACAAGTATTGCCCATGGTGTGGGCAGACTGATGTTTCCTATATGTCCAGTCTAAATTCCTGTAGGAAATGCTCCAAACCTCTTCCAAATACACATCAGTGAATGTTTTAGGTGATGATTTACTAGTAAGGGGTCAACTACCACAATTAAGCTGGCAGGCACCCAAACCGCCACAAGGGGGTGCTAGAGCACAACAATGTACTGTATGTTTTGATGTCTCAGAGACAACAATATAATAAATGATAAGGAATAGGGATAGAACACCCCCCTCTCTCTGTCTCACTCTCTTTTTCGCTCTTGCTCTCTTTTTCTTTCTTTTTGTCTCTCTCTTGTCTTTTTCTTTTCTCTACTTGATGTCTCGGTCTGTTTCTTTCTCTTTACCTTCCTCTTCTTATCTCTTTTTTAAACATCATGCCAGATAATTGTCATACAGAAACTTCAGTATTAACCATGCAACTGTCTAAAGGTAATATTTGCCTTAATTGCCACCTTCCTGCACGAAGATCTGCTAGAGAAGGTAAGACACCCACAATCTGTTTTTCTCTCCCCGCTCTCCCCCATCCCCTCTCTTTCTCTCTGCCTCTTCTCCCTCCATCCCCTATCCCTCCCTCTCACCTCTCAACCATGTTCATTTCCATCACTGTGTCCTGGTGGAACGGGGCACTGACAGTTATGCTTTCCACCCTGTCAGAATCGAGTTGTGAGGCAGAATCCAGGGGAGAGGAACTATCACATCTTCTACGCACTGCTGGCTGGAACCAACGCAGAGCAGAGGGGTGAGTGACAAATGGAAGACCTTAACGCACCTGGAATCTGTAGCTGTGTTGCCCATAGTATACATTTTAAAGTGGGGTTGAAAAGGCCACCAGCAGCAACATCCAAGCTCTTCAGCTTGACAGCTGGCATCAACAACAGCCAGGTTCTATAGGACGTGTTGGCCTGCCTGGCCTGTATTTATCATGTTAGGAAAAACACCACATCCTAAAACAATTTCAGCAATTCCACTTTTAATGAGTCATTCCTTTCTCTTTGACAGAGGCCTTCAGTTTGTCCCCGCCAGAGAATTATTACTACTTAAAACAGTCAGGCTGCACAGCAGACAAGACAATCAACGACAAACACACTTTCCACGATGTTCTGGTAAGGTCCTCCTCTCATCTCCAGTAGTGTGATATATTCAGTTCAATAATAAACGTAACGAGTAAAGGGTCATACCAGTCACCCAGTTCATTAGCTATTGTCTCATAAAAACATTTCAATGAATGTTATTTTGAATGGCAGTGCGGTTACATCCACATCCACAGACTGCTCGTTTACCTTAACTTTATTTGATCTCCAGTTTGAAAATGTCACATTGAGACCAAGCAGGGCTTGTTCCATTATGTACTTATATACGTTTTACAGCTGCTTAGCCTGTTTTACCACATGTCCAAAATGCTGGGTTGTTTTTCCATCCAAGAATGCAATGCGGACCATGCAGTTCACCGAGGAGAATATCCGGGAGATCCTTCGGCTTCTGGCAGGAATTCTCCATACCGGAAATATTGAGTTCATGACTGCCGGAGGAGCTCAAGTTTCTTCCAAAACCGGTAAGTGTCTCTCGTCTCTACTCCCTCTTTTTATACCTGATGTTTCACCTTTTTCCTTGAGATATTACTTCATGAAATTCCTTCTTTGAAATGCATCAGCTCATTATCCTTATCCTGTGTTGGTTGAGATAACAACTGCACTCTCTCTCGGATCTGCTCTGTTGTAAACGCTATGTTACCCTTCTAGGGGACCCACCTTGGGTTAGTAAGACATCAGGCACCTACTGTACAGCCACCGAGCTCATGCCCTAGCTATTCTCCATATATAATCCTCCATATATAATCCATATATATGTGCCTCCTTGTGTTTAAATATGGGTCTGTGTATTTGTCTGTCCACAGCCCTGGGCAGGACAGCGGACCTCCTGGGCCTGAACTCAGAACAGCTGGCAGAGGTGCTGACCCACAGGTCCATGATCCTCCGTGGCGAGGAGATCTGCACGCCGCTCACTGTGGAACAGGTAACCATGGCGACAGAGAACACCGGTGGATTATTCCGTAGTCCCACGACACAACGTCCGCACCCGACATTGACCTCAGGATTGAGGTCAGACAGAGAGGCGAGGGAAACACTCTGCAGCCGCTCAACGGGGGGGGGGGTAACGTGAGAAATAATTCAGTTTCAAAGTGAACCGTGTCTATCTGTAGCGCCACCTCGTTTAAATAGGTCCTAGTAGTAGAGAAAACAACGCATTCCTCTTCCTGTTATGGCGTGACGGCTGTTGTCGTCATCAGCTTTTGAAGCCAGGGTGTGTTTTAGCCACCGACTTGAAGTCTTATTACACAAATCCACCTATTTTTTTCAGCCAGTTGTCCTCTATTGGGTGCCTAATGCACCCTGATCATGTGCCCATATGCCTTTGAGTTTATCTCTGAAGCTGGGAGTGTAGCTGAGGCTAATCAGGTTTGACACTGATTCAGCAGATAATGACCTGTAGTTAGACAGATATGGCCTGGAGGTAGACAGATATGGCCTGAAGGTAGACAGATATGGCCTGGAGGTAGACAGATATGGCCTGCAAATATCCTGCCAGACTGGATTATAACAAGTAAACCATCATCCCCCTGAGCTTCATAACTTGATGTAGGTGATCGTATGAAGATTATCATACACAACGCTGCGTAAGCAGGCTACTATACAGAACCTTTGCCTATGGGGCGCTATTGATTCTGAAAGGATCACAGAAATGACCGCGTTAGACTGAAAGGACCACACCTCCCAAAATTAGGTTTAGGTATTTTCTTGATAACGCGAAGCAGATTGTCAGGCATATGTCATTTTTGTGCTTGTGTATAAATCCCAGCCCCAAAATAAATGAGTTCCAATTATTATTGATAGAGCCGATAAACATCTTTTGTAAATGTGAAGGAACGTTTGATTTTGTTTCTACAGGCGGTGGATTCCAGAGACTCCATGGCAATGGCACTTTATTCCCAGTGTTTCACCTGGATCATCAGAAAACTTAACAGCCGCATCCGGGGGAAAGAAGACTTCAAATCCATTGGCATCCTAGACATATTCGGATTTGAGAATTTCGAGGTTGGTTGAAATAACCTAATATTCAAAATAATGGTCCAAAATTATGGTCCATGTTATTACTGTCTTAAAGGGATTGTTCTGTATTCTAACCCTTTTAGTTTAGTTATCCTCAAGTTCTGAGAAACTGTCGGTAGCTTATGACTGAAAGTATGTGGGAACAGCTAGCTTGCCCCTATTGATCCTTATTATGCTAACACTTATTGGTTTTGGATTGGAAAATTAATTCTAACTTCATTCTGGGTGCAGAGACATAAGATTTGTACCTCCATGTGACTCATAGATCAGTGCCAAAAGCAATGTTTAGCATGTTAAGCCAAAATAGAGGAATTTAAATGCAGAGTAAATTAAACTTTTAATTTTTGTATAATCATTAATATTATATCCTTTGTTGAAAGAATAATCAGGAGCAAACCTTTAGAAATATCTTGGGGGCACACCGGACCCTCCTTATATGGGTCTATGTCTCTGACAGGTCAACCGCTTTGAGCAGTTCAACATCAACTATGCAAATGAGAAACTTCAGGAATACTTCAACAAGCACATCTTCTCATTGGAGCAACTTGAATACAATAAGTAAGTCCTCAGACAGACATGATCAGTGACATTAACAATAACTTTTAATAAATACATGTGTAATTCATAAATAACACAACTGTATAACCTTTATTCGTATCAAAAATGGTGTACAACCATTTCCAAACATGTACAGTCCTACTTATAACATTTACTCTAAGTTGTTATGGGATTCTTTTTATTTCATTGTGATTTACTAATCTTTTTTTACTGCTCCATCAGGGAAGGGCTTGTATGGGAAGACATCAACTGGATGGACAACGGTGAATGTTTGGATCTCATTGAGAAGGTATGTCTTTGTGGTCCCCATTTGAATGGTGTTATTGTCCTATTGACACAGTGTCTCATATAATGACTGCAAGGCAAATTCCTGCCGCTAGGCTGGGCCCAGGAGCCTTGGAATGTTTTTATTAGTAGAACTTTAATTGTTGCAGTCCTCTTCAACTTAAACCAGTGGCTAGGTCAGTGAAGGTCCAAACTACATAATTTAAAATCCCTTTGACTTGGCAAAATAAATGTTGATTTTTTTTTATTTAGCAGAAATAACACTTTATATTACTAGAAGTCAATTTGTTTTCTTAGAAAGGAATATATTTGGTAATCCATGTATTAAAACAACACATTTGGGGCTGATGGCTTAACAGAGGAATGGTCACTCTATTCTCCACAGAAACTGGGTCTTCTGGCACTAATGAATGAGGAGAGTCATTTCCCAAAAGCTACTGACGGCACTCTACTGGAGAAACTCCACAGTCAACACTCAGTGAGTCAAGTTGCATCATGGTATTTCCAGTGGATAACTTTAATAATGGGTCATCGCTACCTTCTGTATCACAAACTGATATTGTATAGCAACAAAGTCCATAGCCATAAAGTAAATATTTGAAATGGGTGGGGATGATTTTTATGACAGATTTTTCTACAACTTGATTTTAGATGGGCCAAGAGAAACTATCATCCATGGTTAGTTTTTATTAAAAAACAAAAAAAACATCCCACACTTCAGCTAACCTTAGCCACCACTAGCTAAACTTCTATGAAAATAATAGCCTGGGGTTGTTTAAAAAAGTGTCTCTTTCTATGTATTCACACACTGTATGTAAAGTTAAACACTTTGCTGCATAGGGCACATTAGGCCAGTATCATCCAAGTTGTAAACATGCCACTCCACACTAACCTTTCTGCCTGTGTGGTTTTACGTTCCAGCTTAGCCATATTCATTTATTTCATTGCAGGAGTCCTGTGGTTTCTGCTTTTTATAACACGGGACATAAAAAAAATAGGCCAATTACTGCGGCTAGACAATAGCCATACCGTATTTAATGTGTCTAACATCTGTTGTTAGCCGAGGCCTGGCTATAGCTAGCTCCCTGTTAGCCAGTTTTGGCTAGCTGCCTTCAGTCAGTGCCCAGTGCTAATACAGCTTGGTTTGATTTAGGCTGTGATGTCACCAGTAAAGATGTGAAGAAACACAGTACTTTTTAATTTGTAATAAATTGGCTCTGAGCGGAGCTCGTAAATATCCCTATAGTTGCACTGCTAAATGTATTAATAGCACTTAGGAGATTTCCTACTTGGATTATGAGTTTTACAGGGTATATTAGATATAACATGTATGCAATCATTTCTGTGAGTTGCTCTGAATAAGAATGTATGCTAAATGACTTCAGTGTAAATGTAAAATGGATATTTGGAGGCACTTAGAATACAAAAAAGGGAATCGATTAAAGCGTTATAGTTTTTGATCTTTAATGGAATTCATTTTTGTATCCAACTACTTTTTCATCCCACTTATAGTATATACTGAAAGAAAATTAGCTTGAACACAAAAATGTTTCTCTCTAATGCCAACCGCTGAGCCTTTTAAAGCCTCTGCCCAATACTTGTTTTATCCGGTCATGCAGTGCAGATGTAAATAAATTGCTTTCAGCAAAACTATTCCCAAAAAGGTTTGGTAAAACCGGATCTAAGGGATGCAGGCACAACTGCATTTTCTGGCTAATAGACTTCCCTTGTGAATAGGTAATGATAGTAACGCTAATCTTTTCTCATGTTGCAGAAAAACCCCTTCTATGTGAAACCACGCGTTGCTGTGCACTATTTTGGTGTGAGACACTACGCAGGCGAGGTAAGGACTGTTCAATTCAGGAAAAGCCTAAAACTAAAATACATTATAAGAACTTCTCATGAGCTTGTGTAGCTTGATTATGATTCTGTTTCAGACAATTCCATCCATTTTGAGTGGGTAAAGATTTTCACTTCCTAAGCCTTACTAATTCATTATAAAGGCTCATATAGCATGTATTATGAACTGAGTGTTTCGAATCCTGAATTCCCATCGGCTGATAGGCATGGTATACCACGGGTATGACATCACATAACTGTTTACTTCTCAAATTGCGTAGATAACCAGTTCATAAGAGCAATAAGGTATCTTGGAGGTTTGTGGTATAGTGCCAATATACCCCGGCTGAGTGATGCGTCGTGTCTAAGAACAGCTCTTAACCGTGGTATATTGGCCAGATACCACACCCCCCGGGCCTAATTGTTTTAATATAGCATTATACTTTTAGGTTTTAAGTGTTACCATCGAGGCACAGTAGCTCATAACACAAAACAGGATATAGCAGCTTTTGTAAAATAGAAGGCATCTCATGGCAAGTTTTACATCTATGGTTAATTTTAAAAATGTGTATGATATTGAAAGCAGCACTTGTCTCACCAATCTTTGCTGCCCTCTATTGGTGTGTTTTAGGTGGTGTATGATGCAAGGGGAATTCTGGAGAAGAACAGAGACACTTTTAGAGATGATATCCTCAACCTTCTGAGAGAAAGCAGGTAAACGACCACTCTTCCGTATGTACAGTACTCATTTTCAGATAATATATATATATACAAATGTATATGTGCACTTTGTAATACTGTGTGTGTGTGTGTGTGTGTGTGTGTGTGTGTGTGTTAGTTTGGATTTTGTGTATGACCTCTTCGAGCACGTCTCCAGTCGTAACAAGCAGGACACTCTCAAATGCAGCTCCAAGCACAGGAGACCCACCGTCAGCTCCCAGTTTAAGGTTAGTCCCACAGGCTGTGACCGCTTATTTGTTTAGCCCATTAATCTATATTATATATTTAACATGGACATTGTATAATGCCAGCATATTGGACTTTACTGTCATTTGTCTTACAATTAATTCTGTTTTACCTAGAATTCCTTGCACTCACTGATGGCAACACTCAGCACTTCAAACCCATTCTTTGTACGATGCATCAAGCCAAACACTCACAAGGTAAGCTCATTTTAAATCTTCTTATTCTTTCTTGGAGGACAATTAATGACAAAACGAAAAATCCCTGTGTGAACCCAATTGTCACGTATAACCTGCATCTGAAAAGCAAACACTCTTCTTCTTTCCTGAACAAACACCAAATAGCATGGGAATAGTTTGGCCTTTATCTGCCCTATGACCTCTAGTTGCTAAGCAACAGGCTGCTGTAGCGACGCAGGGTCTGGTTAATGTACACAGTTGAAATAACACTCTCACTCTTGGCTCCTAAATGTTTTTTTGTCACTCTCCCGTGTAGGAGAACCCATTTTGGTTCCAGGCAGAACTCTTTTTAGCTTAACACTTCAGGTCCTCCAAAAGAATATAACTACCTACCCAGAACAGGGGCTGTACCTTTGGACAAATTAGTTCTCTGTAAGTCAACTGATTGATTGAGTCCTGATACATTAGCTAATAAACTGTGCTACTAGGTGGTGCTGTTGACAGTTGATCTTCATTTGAATGGCTTCACTGATTCACTATTTCCATTAGATTCTCAGTATTCTCAGTACAATATTGAAACATAGTTGAACATTACAGGGTATTGTTTTGTCATATTTTATCTTAACAAGCAGGTCTCACCATTAATACTCTCTCATACCCAGATGTACAGTACAGTATAATGGTGTTGCTTTGCAGATTTGAACATAGCCATACCTGAGGCGTAATGTTGTGGTAGTGGAGGAACATCTATATCAGTCGATTGCCTGAAAAACGTTGTCAGAGGTCAGGTCCTCAGGCTAGTAATGAGTAGCTCATTGACACTATTTTTAGCTGCAGAGCCGCATCGATTTCTGTCTGGGTTTGCAGATGCTTTTCGTTTTGTCAAATGGATGATTCAGAGCAGATTTATTTTAGGTTTGGTCCAATTTCCATTTTTACTGTAGTGGTCATATATGAAATGGGAGGATGTGTCCAGGAAAAGTGTGTGTGTGTGTGTGTGTGTGTGTGTGTGTGTGTGTGTGTGTGTGTGTGTGTGTGTGTGTGTGTGTGTGTGTGTGTGTG
>JACXGI010013874.1:0-10806 GCA_016801175.1 Esox masquinongy | reverse complement strand
CGGACACCTGGGGAAAAGTCAGGAGGGGAAAAAACACAAACGCGCATACAGGGTACCTGCATGCGTAACACCTCCTAACAGAAATAATCTTTTAGTTTTGGATGATATGCTGTTTGCTGGTAGTGAACATCCTGAAATTGCCAGAGCTTTTACTCAATATACTCATCATCGAAACTTATCTGTGCTCTATTTAGTACAAAATGTGTTTCACCAGGGTAAAAATAGCCGTACCATTAGCTTGAACTCCAATTACATGGTTTTGTTTAAAAATCCTAGAGACAAACTGCAGATTAACACTTTGGCTCAGCAAATGTATCAGGGGAGACGAGCATTTTTCACGGAAAGTTACGAAGACGCAACAAAAGAAGCATTTTCCTATTTGTTGGTAGACCTTAAAGCTTCTACACCAGAACATTTAAGACTCAGAACAGGTTTGTTCCCGTGGGAGTGGCCAACAGTTTACATCCCAAAGAAAAAGTAAACATGTCTGCACGTTTAAAAAGACATTTTCCCTTCTTGAGAGCCCTAGTCGTAGCCAACCCTAAAGCACGCAAGTTTGCCTTGGTCCATTGTTCATCAGATCTTATTTTGGCACTCTGCGAGATTGCTTTGAATGTTCTCAAAGGGCGCATCCCACTCAGCCAGGAACAATTAAAAAAACTAAAGAGGCAAAATGCAGTGATCAAGCTATTTGCAGATGAAAGGACCAATATTAAAAAAAAGAGGTGTGTCATACAGCAGACGGGCGGTTTCCTCCTACCCCTACTAAGCGTAGCCCTCCCTTTCCTCGGTAACCTGATCGCCCTCAAGAGTGGGAGCTAATGTCTACCAAAATGTATTTAGTGCCTCAACATCAGATGGATAAACTTAAGCAACAAGGTCCTGAAACTATTAGACAAACGGCTGAAAGGGATCTGGATACGGATATGAAGGATCTATTGAAAATGAAAGGAATGAACCCTTATGACAAGGCAAAGAAATACTCTCAACTCTTACAAAGGTATTTGTCTTTGTTGAAACAAGATGAAAATAACACGGGACACTTGACCCCCTCCCTACCGGAAACGGCAGCTACAGAACCTCTTGTTCCAGGGAGCTTACAGGATCACACTATAGATGAGGATGCTGTTATGAGTGACATGCTCGAGCATACTCCGGCACGTAGCCGAAAATATGTTGTATACATTATGAATAAAATAAAGGGGTGAAAAGGAAGAGCTGGCTGGAATGACAAGGGTGAATTCATCAGTAATGGTAAAATTTTAAGAGGCTCTAATATGATAGACTTTATCAAAAATTTAACTGCCTCACACAAGATATCCAAAGACAGAAGACCTCTAGGATGGACCCATTTTCTTGAGACCATGGCTGATCTCAATTTACCTCTGGCAGGTGTGGCTAATTATAAAATTCGTCAACAGATACAGAATTAAAAATCGGTTCCCTCCAAAAGACACTCATTTGAAAGGCGGAATACCGAAGACTGGTTACAATTTTCTGAATAAATACACAATCGATAATTGTAGTGTAATGAGATTTTTTATTTCAATAAAAATACATTTGACAAAAAAAAAAAGAATTAGCAATTATGGCCTTTAAACATTTGTTTTGAACATGCACACTGCATATAAGGTTTTAAAGGGAGTATATTTAAACACTTTAGAGATTTTCTAACATAACAATCTACCATGACATCATTACTTCTTAAATCATCACTATATTGTGATATAACATCTTCTATGAAAGCCCTCTGGCTCTTTGACAGAGATAGAAAATACAATGATGACCATAGGTTGTAGAAAATTCATCCTGTACTTGTTTAGTGCTGTAATATCTGTCTGTTTTAATCTGTTTCTGATTAAAAATTGTTTTATTGATATGGGAAAATTAGAAAATCCTGGTGGAAACCCATAGGAATCAAAAAAAGTTGTGATTTTTCTGCCTTCTTCCTCTCCTAAAGTCACGGCGAGCCAGTGTTCCCCAGGCATGTATTTTGGATGGGTATTAACAATGAACATAGCGGGTCTATTACTACAAGTATCCTTAGGTAATTCGTCACAAGCCCATACTCCGCGGAACTGCTTTCCGACCATTCGTTGCATAAAACTCTCAATCTCTTGGGTGTTCATCCTTGTTTTAATTAATAATAATCCACCAAGACTTGTCTTCGGGAGTTTACTTCCAAGATGGAATCGGAGCATGCATACACGATCATAGTAGCCATACGGTCTAAGGGTTCCCGGAAGCGAATTTCCAGTCGCAGGCTGCCTGTGGAGACCGTTGAAAGGTTTCCTGTGTTGTCATCATCAGGGGATAAGTTGAAAGCGAACAGGGCATAGCCAGATGCGTAATCTTTTCTCTCAACGGGCAAAGCCAGATCTTTTAAATGTCTCCCCGTAGCCAGGTATAGTATATAAAATTCTCTAACGCATAGACTGTTGTTGAAATTCGGCTGGAAGGCCTTAGCGGGAATTTGACATCCGTCCTGACAGAGGGCTACATACTCTGCGTTGAAATGACGGAAATTGAAGGGGTTTTTATCAAAACTACCAGTGCAGTCTTCGTGATCAACCAGTCCAATAACAATGTAGCGGGGTAGCGATCCCAAAAACAGGTTGTCCTGACTGGAAATTCTAGAGCCTCTGGGTATGCTGAATGTTTTCATGGTAATTCTTTGAATAGGGCAAAGGGCATTTCCTTTCATTAAGGCCTGAGAATGGCCTAAACGAATGGCCGGAGATACAGAAACTTTTTTCACAAACAGCGAGGCACTCAGCACTTTTAAGCTAAAATCTCCGTCGGCTGCAGCCATCAGACAAAATTAATCTTTTGCTCTTGATAACTTGATTCTTAAATCAACGGCATTTAGGAGTAAACGCTCTTGAAAGAAAATCTTGTGATGTATTGCTCCCAAAAGATCCACCCTTTGGGAATTTCTAGTGTAACCGGATCGAGCTATTAACCCTCTATTTACAGCCGGTGGAATGGCTGCGGGGTCGACGGACTCCATACCGCCTCCTGTATCTTTGTTAAACAAGCCGGTGGAAAATTGTTTATTTAGTGTGTCTACAGAGTAATTTAGTAAACATTCCATTATTGCCCTGTAGGGGTAGGTAGAGCTGCTTTGACTGATGAGTCGACCTCCTAATGTCACGTCCACTTGTGAAAAGATGGTAGCCAGAGGATAATTAATGAGAGCCACCTTGGCATCAGCTGGAATATTACCGCCATCTTTCTTGGTCACTTTTTATGCTGACGTTTAGCAGAGTGTTATTCAGGTCCAAGTATTCCTCACCGTGACCGGGGATAAAGAATTCTATGGGACTGTTCTCTGCAAGGGCCGAGAAAACGCATGATCTCGACATAATTTGCACTATCTATAGGAAATTGAGTCATGGGGGCTGAAAAAAAGTCGAGCTCCGTTTTTATTGCTTCAGCTGACATTCGATGTAAAAGAGCCATTTTTTTTAGAAAATACTTTCACCTATTCCTTTTGCAGACCTACTGCCTTTGCGTCGCTTCTGACTTACTGATTTTATTTTAACCGCTGACCTTGACTTTTTAGGGGGAGGCATCCGCACACCAGGGGGTCTCTTTTTAGTTCTGCGAACCAACATCATGAGTACACCGGATCCTCTTTGTTGTTCAGGATCTGTTGCTGTACGTGTAATCATAACGTCCGATATAACTTCACCCACAATATTTTTCGCGGCATTTTTCAGATGTGGCTTAGCTATACTAAAGCCTCTCTTCATTAGTGGTAAAACCATTCTAAACAGATTGCGAAATATACCGCCAACCCCTGAACCATACATAGTAGGGGTGCCATAATAACCAGGGAGTCCGTTCCCTACTTGATCAACATAATAAGATATGTACTGGTTAGGGTCAAGTTGCGGATTGTGTAACATCTTTAAATATGTAAAGAAGATTGTACCAGTCGAAAGTGGAGTTTAACAATCACTTTACCCCAATCGAACACTATATTTTTATTCTGATCTGTCTTAATCTCAATCTGTACGTTTTCAATATACTTCTTGGTTACAGGTACATAGTGTGGCCGCGCATAATTAATTGTGATAACCTTTGAAAAGATATAATATCCGTGTACACAAACATGTTATAAAATCCTGCGTGTATGTCTACAGGCAATGGGCTCAAATTATCTTTTGTTTCCAGCCATCTGTCAGAACGCATCCATAATATGTAGGCTAAACTGCCTCGAGTCTTGATAGCTGACTGAGTTTCCTCACTCACAATTTTGAATATTGTCATAATCTAAAAACACATTCTTAATCTTCTCATTTAAGGCCTGGTTCATCCCATAGAAAACCGCTTCTGTTTTGTAGAAAAACTCAAAATCTTTTTTCAGGATATTTGTCCAGCTATGCGGGTATATAATCTCCACGAGACCTACCTCCCAGCTCCCCTGTAGCTCTATCGGTTTGGCAAAATTTGTTGTGAAATTAGAACTTTTGTTGTTTGGATATATTTCAGCGGAGGCATTGCTGGGCAGAGTCAGATAAAAACCTGAGGTTTCCATGACTGTTGAAATCAGTTGTGAACAACACACCTTAGCGGTAGTTATTTTATCCTGTCGCGTCCAATTCTTCAGACTCTAGGACCCAGGTGTTGAACTTTTCAGGCCAGTTTTTCCACCTGACAAATACGCGTGTTTCTCCTTTAACTTTTTTCGTTTCAAAATCTCATCTACGTGAAAAACTTTGTCTTTAGTTATCTTCACTTTTTGAAGCTCTTGTTCATAAAAGGTACCCTCGATAGACTTCCCATCATAATCGCTTAGCTTATAAACAGGCGTTATACGCGGTACGCATTCCGTCACTGAAAATAATTCGTCAGAATAACCTTGTTCATATTTCTTATCAAAAACACCTCGCAACTTTGAGACACGCACAATATCGCCTTTTTTTAATTTAAAAGCAATGGCTTTCTTTTTACGAAGGGGAAACCAACCATAAAGATTTTTAAAGACTTCAAATGTGTTCTCGGACGTTACTTGTAACGTTGTCATACGTATGCTCTTGTCATAACTGTTGTTATAACTTTTTACCAGGTCTTGAATCACGTCGACATAACGGTGTGTGATATGAGCTGTAAAATATCGCCACATCCTTTCCTTCAAAGACCTGTGATAACGTTCAATAACGGAAGCTTTTAAGTCAGAACGCGTAGCAAAATGGATAATATTGTGCTCGTTCATTAATTTTTTAAATGTACGATTAAAGAACTCCTTTCCAGAGTCCGTTTGGACTTTCTTGGGAATTCCACTCTCTTTCAAAATAGATGCAAAAGCCCTAGTCACTTCCGACCCGCTCTTATTTTTTGAGAAAATGTCTATTACCGTTAACATGTAGCGATTTCTATCATTTTTATCAGCAAAAGCTTGCATATCACACAAGTCGGCCTGGAATTGGGATAAATGATGAGTGGTAAACACCCTATTTCACGGGGAGGTTTTTCTCATTGGCTTATGGAGAGTATAAGCGTCCTGGCCGGACAGCCAATCAGTTACAGGTCCGTCACTTATACTACTTCCTGTTTCTTGTGCAATAGCTCTCTGAAGTTGCTCCTTTCCCCCGAAAGACCCCGGGTGAGAGGGATTAAAATATATAGTTTTCATTAGCTGCTCCATCCTCCTAATTCTCATTATTATGGTTATTACAAAAGTATGTATCAGACACTTATAGAAAAGGTTGAGGAGAATTTATTCACAATATTAATCAAGAGTTTACATGCTTACAATATCAAGAGTTTAAAATCAGTTTACATGCTTACAATATCAAGAGTTTAAAATCAGTTTACATGCTTGCAATATCAATCAAGAGTTTAAAATCAGTTTACATGCTTACAATATCAATCAAGAGTTTAAAATCAGTTTTCTCGGTTACATATTAATTTATGACTTTGAATACTTTGATTACGTTTACAGGCTTATGGCTCTGTATTTTTAAAACACACACATCGATTATTTATGCATACAAACAAATTAGATGATTCACATTACATGTCATCTGTGGTTCAAAGTAAATACGTAAAACTTTAGACAAATATTTTTCTTAAGGGCCATCTATTTCTAACGATATCGAGTGTAACCATTTTTGAGTCATACGGACACGATCCAATATTTCCTCCATTCGTTGCACACGTTCAACATTAACAAAAGTTTGGGATGTGTAGAGTGAAGAATCATTTACTTTCCTTTCAGTAATTTGGATCATAAGATCTGTAACATTTCTCAAAATAAATTTTTGAGTTCTCTCAAATAACCTACATAAACAGTTACCCATTATAGCAATTAAGGGTTTCAGGAAACAGCCTGACTATGAGACAAATCTTCAGATATGTTCTGCCAAAAAATAACAACTTCGTTTACCAGGCCCTGACGGTCTTTGTTCTTGCTCAGCAGCGAATCAGAGATCTTGTTCAGAGTCTTACTGATGTATGTTGACTCTTTCTGCTCGTTTAGAAAAACCTCTGAAATTCCAAACCTCTGAAATTCAACTATAAGTCCCAAGGATTTCAGAGCTCTGGCCAACGCTGGTATGAAACGGTCAGTCCACAATCGCTTGACTAGAGCGTCAAAATGGTTGATATAATAATACTTGGGGCAATCATAGAGACACTGATGCTGCCGCTGACTACCATGGCCTGTAAGACAACCGTTGCAGTTTTCTTTTTTGTGCTCCTCGATCACAATCTCCAAAAGTGTTATGATGGAAGCCTTGATGGTGTTCACAAAAATCAGACTCAGTCCCCCATCAAAAACGTCCAAATCCCGGGGATAGGAAGACAGGTCAGGTGATGGTGGTGGTGGCGGTGGTGGTGGTGGTGGGGAAGGCTCTTCATCAAGCAATGGTGTAAAATATGTTTTAGGACGGCACGTAATAGGCAGATAGGAGAGAGGCCTTTTCCGAAGTTGTGATATAATGCGGGGTATAGGTTTCCCTGCGGAGTCCTTTGACATCAAGGAATCCATGGTTCTTTGAAAAGGTCTACTTTAACCCTACCCTTTTATTACTGCTTAGATCCTTTGACAGAGGGGCGTGGCTTTTTTAACCAATACATATCATTCCTGCTTCCATAAACATCTTGGCTTTAAGTGGATCGTGTTGGTAACTATCGTCGCCAACAATACATCTCCTAAGTTTAACAACACTCTGCCATTGTTGACTTTGTGCGTATAGCTCATCAATTCTCCGAAACATGTCATTTTCCGGTATATTATCAAAGTGTCCGTTGCTTATTTTCCTAGTGATGGAAGAAAGCTCAACAAAACCGGAAGGAAGTCCATTTTTCTTTCGAATTTTTACTGTGTGATGTATTGTCTCTGTGGAGCTTGGTACACCTTCCCAATCAATCTCCAAACCAGTCTCGATAGTGTAACCTTTCATGCTTGGCTTCATTTCATGACACACCACATGGCGTAATACTTCCCAGTCAGTGATTTGGTACTCCATGCCACAGGTGTCGTTTGTATATTCAGCTCCCATGGCTAAAATGAACAACTTCACTTTAGAAGCCGGGTAATCAAACACAAAGCCAATCATTTTTCCATCCGCCATGTCATGCTGATCCATCAAATGCTTAAACGGAGGTATTTGAGTTCTATACACATTAAGAAAACGCTTCTTTGGCGCATCGTATATTTCTGGAACATATCTTTTTTTCTGTTCCTCCGTTCTGCGGCCTAATTTGTAAGTCTGGGTTATCACGGGTGTATCACTAAGCACAGACGCCATCTTGAGTCTTATACAGAGTAAAAAACGATTTCAACTACAAACCATGAGAAGTCTAGCTCTTATTTATTGGTAACTCTCAGAGAATGAACTAAAGGTAACTGCTGCTCAAGGAAGCCCCTGAAAAACAACTGTACAAATATTACCACCCCCCAGACCAATCATACAATCTTTTACTCATAACCCTTTTTGACCTACCCCTCTCATACCACAGAATCACCTGCTCTAACCCTCCCTCTCTAACCGGAAAAACACAACTGTTAACAACCCGGGCATAAATTAACAACCATTAAAATATCTTTTTCATAATCCTTTTGACTTAACCCCTCTCATCCCACAGAATCACCTGCTCTACCCCTCCCTCTCTAACCGGACATGTACCCCCCGGAAAAACAAATGCTAACATCCGGTCATAAATCAAAAAATCCTTTTCATATTCTTACACATATGCAGCTGTCAAAAGGTCAAAGGTCAAAGCAATAAATAAATTCTGAAAACCGGCAAATCCTATCCTCTTCTTATGTATTTTCAGAGAAGGGCAACATGTCAGATAGGATGAATGACTGCGCCGCACCCGTATCTCTAAGGATCCTAACCGGACGCTGAGATGCATCGTTATCTGATAGGGAAACAAATCCCTCAAATATGAAAGGTTCATAACTGCGATCTGGGACTGGGACTTTCAAGCCACATTTACCATGAGGCACCTGTCGTTTCTCTGACCTAACAACAGTACGAATTAGCCCAACACCTGTTGTTGGCTTAGCATGCAGAGGCCTCCCTTGTTTGCGTTTCAGCAGGAAGCAATCATTAACCATATGTCCTGGCTGATGACAATAAAAGCATTGACGTACGTCTTTCGGCTGAGTTTAATGTACTGTTGGTCGACTAGGGCTAGGAGTCGGTGGCTCTGCGGCCCTACTCCGAGCCGAGAATACGCTCTTGTGCGGCAACACAAATTCTTCTGCCAATACAGAAGCTTCCGACAGTGAGTGCACTTTCTGTTCGTTTAGGTAAACAACAATGCGTTCGGGTAAGCAATTTTTAAACTCCTCCAACAAGAGTAACTACCGAAGAGAATTAAAATCAGTCACCTTACAAGCAGTGAGCCATTTGTCAAACAGATTTCCCTTGTCTCTAGCAAACTCCACGTAAGTCTGGATAGATGACTTTTTATGAGACCTAAATTTCTGCCGATAAGCTTCAGGAACAAGCTCGTAGGCACAAAGAACAGTTGCTTTGACCACGTCATAATTCAAACTGTCTTGAAGAGGTAGCACTGACAATACCTCTTGGGCTTTGCCTGTCAATTTACACTGGAGCAATAAGCACCATACCTCTTCAGGCCATTTCAGTGCTACCGCTATACGCTCAAACACACTAAAATAAGAGTTAACCTCTGACTCTCTGAACACTGGTACCAAGGCGATCTGTCTGCTAATATCAAAAGTAGTGGAAGACCCCGCTGGTGAGGATGGCTAACTAGCAGGCACAGCACAAGCAGAGGCTAACCTCGCTGTCTCTGCCTCCAGTTCCATCTCACGCAACTCATGGTCAAGTTCCAGCTTACGCATCTCCAGTTCTTGATCAATTCTACATGTCTCCTGCCCTGCCTCAAGTTTACGCGTCTCCTGTTCTGCCTCGAGTTTACGCGTCTCCTGTTCTGCCTCGAGTTTACGCATCTCCTGTTCTGCCTCGAGTTTACACGTCTCCTGTTCTAGCCTACGCGTCTCCTGCTCTAGCCTACGCGTCTCCTTCTCTGCCTCAAGTTTACACATCTCCAACTGGAGAGTTTTTTTTGCCTGATCCTCTTCTGCATCCACTTGGAGCTGTGTCGAACTGACATCCCTTCTGGCATCACTGTCTGACAGCGAGGAGAGTGGGTGAAAACGGGGCAGTGTGGCTGGAGCCTTGGCCTCGCCCTCGTCCTCAGACATGGCTTACAGTAGCAGCAGCCACAACCCAGTAGCAGCAGGCTCAGTCAGCGGCAACACAAAGCACTTGCTCTTTCAACAAAACATCTAACACAAGTTTTCTGACCTCCGCTTTTACTAAACTCTTCGGTTTGGTTAAAGAAAAATGGTCAGCCACAGCCAGTTAATCCACTTTACGGCATCTATCAAAATCCTCCCACGTGGGGTTAGTCAAAAAGGCATCCAAATCAAAAGTAGCCATCGTAAGCCAGCAACACGAGCCAACAAGTACCGAACACTACACCAGCCGATCAAACAATCACAGCTACACAGTTCCACACTGAAGAAGACACTTAAACCAAGTCGCATGAGTGGCATGGGTATCAATGAGATATCCCGGACGAGCCCCCACGTTATGTTATGAACCCTGTGGCTCTAGCAGTCTAGGGTGGATGGTACAGAGACCCGTATCATAAAACTCATGCAAAGTGGTATAGTGTAAATGAACAGTGAGAACAAATGACACAGACAACCAAAGCTACCGTCAAACATAAAACATTTATTATAAACATACGGTAAAGGGGGTAGGGAAAAGGGGCTGAGCTGGACCCAAGAAATGAAATATTATGGTCAAACACCCCTGAACTGAACTTGCCTGCCTCAAGAACTGCTTAGCTAACTACTAACCAATACAAAAATACAGTGGGTGGTCCGCCCAGTTCTAACTATTGTTTTTAGACAAAGTTTTCCTACGGGTTGTGTATGCCCAAGGGCGACTTGCTAAAAAAAACCTTTTCCCAGGGACACAGGGACAAACAAAACAGGTTGAACAAGGACTAAACAGCAAACAATTGACTAGACAACACCAAACAAAACACCACAGCAATACATACATGAAACAGGACAAAGTGAGATGTATGTGCTAAACTAAGTGAATTACAGTGGGGCAAAAAAGTATTTAGTCAGCCACCAATTGTGCAAGTTCTCCCACTTAAAAAGATGAGAGAGGCCTGTAATTTTCATCATAGGTACACTTCAACTATGAGAGACAAAATGAGAAAAAAAAATCCAGAGAATCACATTGTAGGATTTTTAATGAATTTATTGGTAAATTCCTCAGTAAAATAAGTATTTGG
>JACXGI010013873.1:0-13918 GCA_016801175.1 Esox masquinongy | reverse complement strand
GAACCACACAATCCCAGAACCGAAGACACTGTCAACATGCCAAAGTGGTTGGCAGATGTGTAACTACCATACAGCATTTAGGCCTGTGCCTGACTAACATTAATGGCACAGACAACCAATAATCCAAATTTGTCATCTGTTTCCTTACTATTAGACTATTTTCAAGAAAACAGCTGACAAATATCTGGGTGGTCTATGCCTTTAAGCAGTAGCAGCTATGCTAATGTTTCAGTCTTCAAAGTAAGTACACAGTAAGTCAGAAAATATGCAAATGAGGGGAAATCTATGACAGATTTGACAGAAGTAACGTCCGTTTTTGCTGACCATAACCAATGGCAATACTCAGGAACACTTTAGCAATTTTCTATTATTATATTTCCACGCAGCTTAGGCCAGAATAAATTACTTATAAATGTGCTTGCTTAACCAAGGGACTCCCTTGAAGGGAGAGAGAGCATCACAACACATCTTACCAGCACAAAAGCTGTCCAACTTTTGCCAGGAATTTGCGGTACGTCACTCATGTGTCTTTTGTGTGTCACTAATTAAAGCCCCACTTACTACAAGTAAACCGAAACTATGAAGGTGTATTAATTAATTCAATATAAGGTTGGTGATACACAGTAATGTGGACTCTATGGCAGTATAAAAGCCTACTGTGTGTAATTTTCTCTGCCATAAAGTCAACATTTCTGCGTATCGCCAACCTTATATTGAATGAAGTTCCGGTTTACCTGTTGTAGTAGGGTGGGCTTTCATTAAAAAAAAAAAACATGGCGATGTTGGGATACATCGCTGCATCCACAAATGCAAGTTAAAACTCTACCATGCAAAGAAGAAACCATATATGAACAAGATCCAGAACCGCTGCCACCTTCTCTAGGCCTGAGCTCAATTAAGAGGGACTGAGGCGAAGTGGAAAACAGTCCTCTGGTCTGAAAAATCTAAATTTTAAATTATTTTTGGGAATCATGGACGCCGCGTCCTCCGGACGAAAGAGGAGAGGGACCAACTGGCTTGTTATCAGAACGCAGTTCAAAAGCCAGCATCCGTGACTGTATGGGAGTGCATTGAAAACATTTGGCGCATTATGACACGAAAATACGACAAAGGAGACCCCGAACTGTGAGCAGCTGCAATACAATATCAAGCAAGAATGGGAAAACCTTTCCCTTTCAAAACTCCAGCAATTGTTCTCCTCAGTTCCCAAACACAGAGTATAGTTAAAAGAGGTGATGCAACACAGTAATAAACATGCCCCTGTCCCAACTGTTTTAAACGTATTGCTGGCATCAAATTCAAAATGGGCATATATTTTTCCAAAAACAAAAACATTTCTCTGGTTCAACATTTGATATGTTGCCTTTGTACTATTTTCAATTATATATAGGGATAAATGATTTGCACATTATTGCATTCTGTTTTGCAGTTTATGCAGCGTCCAAACCTTTTTGGAAACAGGGTTGTATAAACAGGTCTTAAAGCAAATCATTCAGTTGACTTTCATGCCGGTTATTGATTATGGTTATATCACTGATATGAATGCTTCTGCCTTGTTTTTAAACCCTCTCAGCACAGTACATCATAGAGCATTACGCATTATTACAGGTGACTGTGTCAGCACACATCATTGCTGTCTATATCAGAAACTAGGTTGGCCCTCACACATACATGCATTTCACACTTTTTGTTTTTAAGGCCATCCTCGACGGTTGAACAGTGATCTCTCAACAAACTGTAAGGGGCCTCGGTGTTACTAAGGACCCTGGATGTCTCTTGATGAACATATTAAATATATTTCTAAAACGTTTACAACAATTAGTTCAAATTACCACCATGCACACACTTTAGCCAGGACTAACCTGAAGGTGATAGGTTAGGGTTAGAATGGTATAGACCAGGACTGCACTAAAGGTGATAGGTATGCCAGCTAGCTGTAACTAAGCTCAATCGATGGACTCACTTAAAAACTGCTAATCAGATAACAGAAAGGTTTCCTAACCTCTCATTCAATGCAAGAGACAAAATTAAGTGTAAAACTTTTGTTTGCTAAATCATTTTGAAAAACAGACAAAATTGTTTAATCTTTTTTAGATACATCTTTTTTTATTTTACTACTGGTCAATTTAAGTGACCAGTAGTAAAAGTAGTTTATTTTACTACTGGTCTCTTTTTATTAGGTAACGTATACAGCTCTGGGAAAAAGTAAGATACCGCTGCACCTTTTTCTTTCCTTTCCTAAAAAGTCAAAAAGGAAGGTTTTGAGTGAGGAACAGAAGTGTTAAAATTAAGAGACCACTGCAAATTGAATGCTTCTGTTCTTCACTCAAAACCTTCCTTTTCAACTTTTTCAGAAAGGAAAGAAAAAGGTGCAGTGGTCTCTTAATTTTGTCCGGAGCTGTATGTCTTTATTTCTAAAATAAATTATTCCCTTCTACATGAGGGGGCCAACGTTGCCAATCATTGTGGGCCTAGCCACGCCCCTGACGCGCCCTAGACCCCACCCACCACCTAAACCAGTTTTTAATCTGGAAAAAACCCTGTATCAGAACAAACTAGTAATCAGAAAATATGAAGGTGATAGGTTAGGGTTAATAAGGAATTCAATCTCAAAACCTGATGTCGTATCAGTTTGGAACAGCATCTATGATGACATTACTTGGAGAAAAAACATTTATATAAGTAATTCTTATTCTTTAATAAGATATTTGAAGTATCATAAAAGCTCAATCACAAGTGTTATCCTTCAAGAAGCAACTAGTGAGATATAACTCCAATATTAACCCTGACTCTTCTTTTTGTAATACATGTGATTAAACTGTAAATCACATTATTGGGGATTGTATTTGTTCCAAAGTATTCTGGATTGACTTTTCTAATTTGATTAGAATCAAGTTAGTTAAAGAATTTGATATGAATATGAAGTGTGTCTACCTTGGTTTAACTGCTGATAATACCCTTTAACAAGGGAGCAGCCTGTTATCCAAGTATTATCTTCACCAGTGTAAATTTGCAGCAAGCCTCAAAAAAAGACTCAATTAATGTAAACATTTAAATTATATAAAATTATATGTATATAAATTGTATAATTCTGTCTATAATACCCTTTTTGTGTGCATTATAACCCAATTGTACTGTACACCATTTGGGAATATGTTATTTGTTAATTGTTATAAATAAAGAAAAAATATATTGACCAGCGCGACCAGTGACTAGTTGCATGAAGAGTTGCATTTCTTCCATCCTCTTTCTCGGTCTTAGCTAGTCGTTGCCATTAGCGAGCAAGTTAACAGTGCAGCAAAGAACATTGTACATTACAGTAAATGTACTTAGAGTAAATGTATAGAAATGTTACCACTTCTTAGCTTAGTTTGTACAGTATGTCGATGTCAGTGTGAATTTCAGACCATATGCCATTTTTCATGGACGTGCATTAAAAGGGGTGTGGTCATGTGGAGAAGTGCAGCAGTAGTGAGGGTCAGCTTACCCATTTGTGAGGCAGCGAGGTAGACCACTAAATCACACGCGGGAAGCTAATTATTTCCCCAACATCACCAACAGTAGAGATGCTTACCCATTTGTGAGGCAGCGAGGTAGACCACTAAATCACACGCGGGAAGCTAATTATTTCCCCAACATCACCAACAGTAGAGATGCTTACCCATTTGTGAGGCAGCGAGGTAGACCACTAAATCACACGCGGGAAGCTAATTATTTCCCCAACATCACCAACAGTAGAGATGCTTACCCAGCTCTTGGACTAGGGCAGGTTCATATTCCAGTAGAATCCTGTAGAAGTCAGATTTAACCTCTGACCCTCCCTTGTCCAGGGCATGGAACAGCAGTATCATCTGGTCCTGGCTGGACTCAGCAACACTGATCTTAGAGTTATCCTCCTGCAGGATCCAACCCTTCTGGTGTAGCCAATCAGCAATGGGGGTCACGTTGGTAACCCTCCGAATTAGTTCATCCCTGGTACTGTTCACGAAGTCAACAGCATCTAGTGTGGTTATATAGAGATGTAGAGTTATATACTGTTAAACAAGATGAAGTTCGGATTCTGACTTTAACTGTCATTTGCTCTCAAAAAACACGCGGGAAGCTAATTACTTTAACTGTCATTAGCGTGTGAAAAACTATTCAGTGCCGCAGTGAATGTTTTGTACGAAATACTCAGGACAGTTTGTAAAATTACAAACAATGTGAAATCATGGGGCACTGTGCTACATCCAGCAAAACTATATTTTCTAGTACCTCTTTAACCCCCAATGCAACAGGCTATACTGCACTTGGAATTCATACTGCCTCATTAATTAGCAGCTAGTGGCTTTTATTAGGAGTCTGGTTGGTGATTCATAAACAGTTTTAGATAATGCTTAATCGAGAGTGAGCATCACAAAGAACTTGATATTAGTGGAAAGAAAACACTCACACAACCTACCATCCCAGCTACATTTAGAGCCTAACTACCAATAAAGTCAACTTGTGCCAAAGAAATGCAATAGCATTTGCAATAGCAATGCAATGCAACAAATGCAATAGCAAAGTTTATTGCAATGGATCTGCAATAAATAAGTGCCAATGTGTACATAGTTATATTATAATAAGCAACAAGTGCTGGACATAGTTGCCAACAATTAAAAAAAAAATGTTACATCGTAACTGTAACTGTAAGTGTTCTATTTTTGAGAGTTGTTCAAGTTAATTTACGTGTTCTATGTTTTTATTTTTACATTGTATTTAAATAAGTTGTTTTAATAAAAATCTATTGGTTTTTTTTTACAAAACAAGGCCAATAGTCCTAACAGCAGTGTAGTCAGCACTGAAAAAAAGTAGACTATCAAAAATCGAGTCAAATTGTGACCTAACAATCGAAAGTCAAATCGAATCGAGGATCCTCACTGTGTTACACCCCACTATGTGACAACCGCTGATGTAAAAAGGGCTTTATCAAATAAATTTGATTGATTGAATGGAAATATTTTCTAATATAATTCAAAAACAGTTTTTTGTTTATGTAAAAATACTCATATATAGATTAAGGAATATTTTGACATGAAACAGTTGACCCATACTGTAAAACAAGGCAGAACAGTACTCACCCTGTTCTTCACATTGCTGTTTACGCTTCTCTGTAAACAGAAAGAAAACAAATAGCATTAATAATAATAATCTCTTAAATATACAGTATCTCACAAAAGTGAGTACACCCCTCACAATATAAATATTTGTGTATATCTTTTCATGTGACAACACTGAACAAATGACACTTTGCTACAATGTAAAGTAGTGAGTGTATAGCTTGTATCACATTGTAAATTTGCTGTCCCCTCAAAATAACACAACCTTCATATCCAGAGGTTGTCTTTGGGAAATAGACGTATGAGTGCTGCCAGCATTGCTGCAGAGGTTGAAGGGGTGGGGGGTCAGCCTGTCAGTGCTCAGACCATACGCCGCACATTCATCAAATTGGTCTGCATGGCTGTCATCCCGGAAGGAAGCCTCTTCTAAAGATGATGCACAAGAAAGCCCGCAAACAGTTTGCTGAAGACAAGCAGACTAAGGACATGGATTACTGGAACCATGTCCTGTGGTCTGATGGGACCAAGATAAACTTATTTGGTTCAGATGGTGTCAAGCGTGTGTGGCGGCAACCAGGTGAGGAGTACAAAGACAAGTGTGTCTTGCCTATAGTCAAGCATGGTGGTGGGAGTGTCATGGTCTGGGGCTGCATGAGTGCTGCCGGCACTGGGGAGCTACAGTTCATTGAGGGAACCATGAATGCCAACATGTACTGTGAAATACTGAAGCAGAGCATAATCCCCTCCCTTCGGAGACTGGGCCGCAGGGCAGTATTCCAACATGATAACGACCCAAACACACCTCCGAGAAGACCACTGCCTTGCTAAAGAAGCTGAGGGTAAAGGTGATGGACTGGCTAAGCATGTCTCCAGACCTAAACCCTATTGAGCATCTGTGGGGCATCCTCAAACGGAAGGTGGAGGAGCGCAAGGTCTCTAACATCCACCAGCTCTGTGATGTCGTCATGGAGGAGTGGAAGAGGAATCCAGTGGCAACCTGTGAAGCTCTGGTGAACTCCATGCCCAAGAGGGTTAAGGCAGTGCTGGAAAATGATGGTGGCCACACAAAATATGGACACTTTGGGCCCAATTTGGACATTTTCACTTAGGGGTGTACTCACTTCTGTTGCCAGCGGTTTAGACATTAATGGCTGTGTGTTGTGTTATTTTGAGGTGACAGCAAATTTACACTATTATACAAGCTGTACACTCACTACTTTATATTGTAGCAAAGTGTCATTTCTTCAATGTTGTCACATGAAAAGATATACACAAATATTTACAAAAATGTGAGGGGTGTACTCACTTCTGTGAGATACTGTATATCTAGCTCCTACAGGTCCTTGCCATTCATTTTCCATTATATTTCATTTAATTCAAAGTTAACATTTACAATTGCTTAAGATTATTTTACCACAGATCATTTATTGGACATGGAATTTAAGGACCTATGTAGGTTCCCAAAAAAATAACAAAAAATACAATTTGAGATGAATGCCTTTAGTGTGATTGTACATATAAGCAGATTCTGCCAAACCAACATCCGTTTCCTACAGAGATGTGGAAAAAATATACATTTTATTAAAAAAAAAAAGAAAAGTTTTTTGGCTACCCTCCATACCCACTGTACCAAACATCCTGTGCTTACCTTTATAGTGATAAATAAGACTGTGGACATCATCAAGCAACTAGAATATCACCTTCTTATTCCAGAGACTCGACTGAAAAAGAAAAGCTTGTTATTTTTAAAACCGTCAGGAATTTTTTGTTCATTTCAACTCATGACCTTTCATAACACCTTTTACCCACTGGTACTCAGCTTACCTTTTGGTTGAGAGAAAAGCTTGTGGCCATCACACAGCAAAACCAAAATTATCCTGGTGTTCCAGAGACTCTACATATTTTACAGAGGATACTCATCAGTTTGTAGCTCAAAGTGTTTGGTCATGGCATTCGACAAGATGTGTTTCAGAAAAACAGCCACTGAAGACTCCGGATGTATTTGCCTGTATCTTCAGCTGTGAACCTCACAGTCAAAAATTGTGACCTGTGTGTTGAGCTAGCTTTTTTATTTCAAACAAACAACTTGACTGAGGTGCAAAAACATTTTGATGATTTTTTTTTGAAAAGTGTCTGTAATTATGATTATGGCTTAACTAGGCAGCTTCACTAGAGTTTGACGCAAATGTAGTTGCAAGCACAAACACACAGGGAACTATGGGTAAAATGTGATGTCATTCTGTCTCACCTGTGAGACAGTGGACTTCAGTGAGTTATCAAAACTGCTTCACATGAAGACACCATTTATATTGTTTAGACACCATTTATATTGTTCTACCGTTGAATGTCTGAATAACTTGTAGTGTTAATGCCACATCTATACTGTTCTTCCACTGAACATCTGATTACACTGGTTGTTTGCTTTACTTTTTGAGCTAGCATGTTCTCAACAAATCACATTATTGGCTGTTAGCCCTATCATTACCCTTAGCTAGCTGATTTAAAGAGAAAAACATGCTGAAAGAATTACATTAGTGAATTTGCTTATACTGTGTGTGTGTGTGTGTGTGTGTGTGTGTGTGTGTGTGTGTGTGTGTGAGTGAAAGAGAGATAGAGAGTTTGTGTACAACCCCATTTCCAAAAAGGGTGGGACGCTGTGTAAAATGCAAATAAAAACAGAATGCAATGATCTTTTATCCCTATATTTCAATGACAATAGTACAAAGACAACATATCAAGTGTTGGAACTAAGAAATGCTATTATTTTTGGAAAAATACATGGCCATTTTGAGTTTGATGCCAGCAATACATTTCAAAAAAGTTGGGACATAAGCCAACAAAACACTGGAAAAGTTGTTTAATGCTAAAAAATGTAAAACTAATTAGGTCAATTGGCAACAGGTCAGTAACATGATTGGGTATTAAAAGATCATTCCAGAGAGGATGGACCTGTCAGAAGTGAGGATGGGGAGGGGTTCACCACTCTTTGAAGGACTGCATGGGAAAATAGTGCAACAATTAAAGAATAATGTTTCTCAATGTAAAATTGCAAACAGTTTGGGCATCTCATCATCTACAGTACATAATATCATTAAAAGATTCAGAGAATCCGGAGAATTCTCTGTACGCAAGGGACAAGGCCGAAAACCAATATTGGATGACTATGATCTTCTGGCCCTCAGGCACTGCATTAAAAACAGATGTGATTCTGTACTGGAAATCACTGCATGGGCTCAGGAACACTTCTGAAAACCATTGTCTGTTAACACAATACGTTGCAGTATCCACAAACGCAAGTGAAATCTCAACATGCAAAAAACAAAACCATATATAAACAACATCCAGAAATGCCACCACTTTCTCTGGGCCCGAGCTCATTTAAGATGGACTGAGGCGAAGTGGAAAACTGTCCTGTGGTCTGACGAATCAAAATGTAATTTTTGCATCTCCCTATCTGTATTCTTGCCTCTGCTCCACTGCTACTCCGAGGATCTGGACAATGAGTGGATGGTGCTTTTATCTCATGTGGAGGGCAGGAGGGCCTCTGGACCTTCCTTGACTCTCCAAAAATAGTGTATGAATCCGCTGTATTTCTTGGGAAAGTGAGAATTTCAGAAAGGTTGATTGTTTCTCAGCACAGAAAACAAAGGAACATTAGTTTTTGCGGGAAAAGGGGAACAATTTTCCATGACACTGTATTTTTTTAAAAGTCTTTAAAAATTACATAGAAGTACAAAATGTTTTATTTATTAATATTTATTTAATTGCCTAAAAGAATGTGTCAAACTCTGCTCAGTTGTGTATATTTGGCGATAAATGCTTTGCGGTCCTGACTGGATGCATTGTTTAGGTTTCTATTTTGTCCCCTTTCAGGGAGTTTTTCCTGGCCACTGTGCTTCAACACTGTTGTTGCTTGCGCCGTCTTCCCTTTCCCAATAATCTATGGAGGTTAGATATGTTTTATCTTCTTCCCTTTCCCAATAATCTATCTAGGTTACATATTTGTTTTATCTTCTTTCCTTTCCCAATTTCCCTTTCTCAGCAAGTAAACAATTATCAATCTGAAATTCTGGGTGTTTAGGAACAGTGCAAAGAGCAAACAGCTCCTGTTAATGTAATGTGCTATCAATGTACACTGTCCAAAGAGTCCATCATTAATGTAGGCTGTTAATGTACACTGTCCAAAGAGTCCATCATTAATGTAGGCTGTTAATGTACACTGTCCAAAGAGTCCATCATTAATGTAGGCTGTTAATGTACACTGTCCAAAGAGTCCATCATTATGAAGCAATTTCAAAAATATTTTTAGTTTGAAATGCAAAGAATCTGGGATACAAAATTTATGGTCCCAGCCTTATAAGGCAGTCACGTTACGGATTTGTTTTGCTCATTAAAATAGCAAGTAAAAACAAAAATAATGATGTAAAAAAATTAAAATAAAAACAAATTAAAACAATGAATAAGAAGCAAAGAAGCAAATGAATATGAAGCAAATAAGAACAACAGTAGAGAAAATCCCTCCTGCTACAGGACAAACCACTGACGAACAATGGGGTAGGGGTTAGGGTTAGGAAGGGAGTTAGGGTTAGGGTTAGGAAGGGAGTTCTGACAAAACAGAAGATCAACTGTACTGAATGACTTTCATTAAGGTTAATAACCAGAGCAACACAACTTGATTTGTCATCCAAAGCTTTAGCGATATCATTTACAACCAATTCAGTTGCTGCGATAGTACTATGCCCATACACGCAAATCTGAACATAGCATTTTCATGCAAGAGGTATATGGGATCAAAGTCACAAAAAAGGTGATTGTTTCTCAATGTAACCAACTTGTAGAGAAGTGCTTACCCAGTTTTCCAAGAAGATCAGGTTCATGTTCCCGTAGCATGCTGTAGAAGGCTGACTTAATCTTTACATCTCCCTTGTCTAGGACCTGGTAGAGCTGTCCCATCTGGTCCTTGTGGGTCTCAGCAGTACTGATGTCAGACTGAACCTTCTCCTGGATCAAACCCTTCAGGAACAGCTCATTAACTATGGGCATCACCTTGGTAACGTTCAAAATGAGATCATTCCTGAATATATTCAGAAATTCAGTAGCATCTATACAGGATAGAAAAGAAATGTAGAGTTATATATTGTTTAACAAGACAATGTGGACATTACTAGTGCGGTTATAAAATAGGTGTAGAGTTACATACTGTTAGATTTTGTCCACTTTTGATCCGTGAACAAAATCATGAATTGATAGTGATTCTTTTTAAATAACATAACTGAAAATACATTTTAAAGTTTCATTAGAATATATTACTGAACATTTCTCCAGTATAAAGGATATCAGTAAAGAAAATAGTGTTCTCTTAAATGAAATTTATACAGGTTTAGCTGCATTTGATATGAAGATCCTCTTATTTTTTGATCCTCCAAATGGTGAAAGACTTAAGACTTGTGTGTGGGCACATTCTGAGTTATTTCCATGCATACTCTGCATTACAATGGTGGTCAGATTTTGAATGATCTCTAACACGCTTTTCTCTAGTTACCATCGCTTGGATGACAAAGAAGATGCAGGGACAATGGGATGGAAAAGTGTGTGCATGCGCAAAAGGTTTTTGCCTGCTGAGTTAAGAAGAGTTTTGACTGTCTGGATGGGGAACTGCCTCGAAGGGGCGTGAACTAGGGGCCTGGGTAGGAATGTGATGTAGGGTTTAAGCATTACCTAAAGCAACAGATTTTTACCATAACTGATTTTAACTTTTTTTCTTAACCACCATTTTGACAGCTTTTTGTTTTTGTGTTTTCTGTGCACTGAGAGAAGTATAGAACTTAAAAGCAGCTCAAGTTCAAAAGGTTTATTTGTCATTTGCAATAACAAGTTATGACAATGAAATGCTTGGTTTTCCTACTCCCGACAGTGCAGTTAAAAGTTAAAAAAGTAACAGTAATTATAATATATAAATAAGAAGATAACACAAACTATCAATAATAACACTATACAAAAAACTTGCATCAATAATAATAACTATACAACTGTACAACTGTAGTGCAATGTAAAAATGACAGGAGTGCATGATATGATTGGCAGATGAGCATGATATAAAGTGACAGGTGTGCATGGGACTATGGATGGAAGGGAAGAGGGGTTCCTGAATTGAGCAGCCTTACGGCCTGAGGAAAAAAACTGTCCCGTAGCCCGTTAGTTTTGGACAGAATACTCCTGTACCTTCTGCCTGACGGCAGCTTGGTAAACAGTCCGTGGCATGGGTGACTGGGATCTGTAATGATCCATTTGCTCCTCCTCCTACACCTCTCTGTGTAGAGATCCTCCAGGAATGGCAGGTCAGACCTTGTGATGCTCTCTGCTGTTTTAATCACCCTCTGAAGTGCTGTGCGGTCGAGGGCGGTGCAGCTGCCATACCAGGCGGTGACACAGCCGGACAGGATACTCTCCAACTTCTACAGATGCACTATCGAGAGTATCCTGTCCGGCAGTGTCACCCCCTGTTATGGCAGCTGCACCGCCATGCCAAATCTCCTTAATCGGAATAGGAAGAAGAGCCGTTTCCTGGCTTCCTTCACCAAGATGTTAGAGTGATGAGACCAGGTCAAGTCATCACTGATGTTGACCCCGAGGAACCAGATGTTGTGAAGTCTCTCTACTGCAGACCCATTGATGTGTATGGGGGCGTGGTCTCCCCGCTGCTGCTTCCTGTGATCAACAATCATCTCCTTCATTTTGCTGATATTGAGCTGGAGGTGGTTTTCCTGACACCACGAAGTCAGTGACCTTACCTCGTCTCTATAGGCTGACTCGACGTTGTCAGAGATCAGGCCGATGATGGTGGCGTCGTCAGCAAACTTAATGACGGTGTTGGAGACGTCGGTTGCCAGGCAGTCGTGAGTGATGAGAGAGTACAGGAGCGGGCTCAGCACACAGCCCTGGGGGGAACCAGTACTGAGAGTCAGTGAGGAGGAGGTGGTGTTGCCCATCCACACCACCAGGGGTCTGCCCGTCAGGAAGTTCAGGATCCATCTGCACATAGAGGGGTCGAGACCCAGATCCCCGAGCTTAGCTTGTGGGGCACAATGGTGTTGAAGGCTGAGCTGTAGTCAATGAACAGCATTCTCACATATGTGTTCCTCTTGTCCAGATGAGAGAGTGCAGAGTGGAGGGTCAGAGCGATGGCGTCCTCTGTAGATCTGTTATGTCTACAGGCAAACGGCAGCGGGTCAAGTGTTACAGGCATGGAGTCTGTGATGTGAGTTTTAACTAGCTGCTCAAAGCACTTCATGATGATTGGTGTGAGTGCTACAGGGCGGTAGTCATTCATGCAGAAGACTTTTTGCTTTTTTGGCACAGGAACAATGATGGACTTTTTGAAGCAGGTGGAGACCACTGACTGACATAGCGATAGGTTGAAGATGTCAGTAAAGACATCAGTCAGTTGGTCTGCACAGACCTTGAGAACACGGCCTGAGATGTTGTCTGGTCCAGGAGCCTTGCGGGTGTTAATCCTTTTTAGGGCTTTACAGACATCTGACCTGGTCATTTGTAAAGGGCAGCCGTCCTGGTCCATTTGAGTGTCCATGCCAGGGATGATGTTCTCAAAGCGAGCGTAGAAAGAGTTCAGTTCCTCTGGGAGAGAAGCCGACACTTCCCCCACACTACCTGTACTGCTTTTATAGTCAGTGATGGTTCTCAGACCACTCCACATGTTCCTGGTATTGGAGCCTTGGTAGAAAGATTCTACTTTGACTCTGTATTGACTTTTTGCAGTTTTTATTGCCTTCCTGAGGTCATACCAGGATTTCTTATAATTGTCCTTGCTGTCCTAGTTGAATGCTGCAGTCCGTGCCTTAAGCATGGCATGGATACCACTGTTGACCCACGGTTTTTGATTAGGAAATGATTATGTAGTTGTACGTGGTACAACGTCGTCGATACATTTGCTAATAAAACCGGTCACGGACTCTGTGTTCGTTGATATTGCCTCCAGACGTCTCTCTGAACATTTCCCAGTCTGTGGTGAGGAAACAGTCACGTATGTCGGGGTCCGATTCGTCTGTTCATCATTGAATGGACTTCATCACTGGCTTCTCTTGTTTTAGCCTCTGCCTGTAAGCAGGGAGCAACAGTATTGACGCGTGGTCTGATTTGCCGAAAGCAGGATGGGGGAGGGCCTTATATCCATGATGAAATGGAGAGTAGACATTGTCTTGACATGTTGAAGGGCCTTGTGCATGGTCTGCAGGTCCCTGGGTTAGGGTTTCTGATATGCGTAAATCAGACATGCTCTGATTGTACATGACTTGTATGTAATCCTCCAGAGTGGTATGCCAGACATGCTCTGATTGTACATGACTTGTATGTAAAGCTTGAGAGTAATACATGAGTTTTACTTTCAGGGGTGTTATATGTATTTGATATATACATGTATGCTTCAAAAACAGGCACACTGCTTTTGTTTTGTACACCTAAGGGACAGCTCAGACCTCACCAGGCCCAAAACCTACTAAAAACATGAGGCCACTGAGGGAATAACACTGGTGTTTAAAGCAATGTACTTTGTCTTGGGTTTGAGTGTCTTGTCATCTGTGTCTTGTTCTGTCTGTACAATGTTTTTCTCTTTTTCTGTTTGTTTTTTTAATAATTGAACCTAAACTGTATATGTGTAAACATGTATATACAGGGGCCAGCTGTAAAAGCGACCTTGGTCTCAGTCTGTGTTCCTTGTTGAATAATAAGAGTCACTGTGCATGAGAAGGTTTACTGAATTAGTAAAATGTAAAGGATGAGAGGAAGAGTCGCTGTACATGAGAAGGTTTACTGAATTAGTA
>JACXGI010013872.1:0-20262 GCA_016801175.1 Esox masquinongy | reverse complement strand
AGACACAACAAGGTCCCTGTAACACCACCAGACACAAACACAACAAGGTCACAGAGATCCTTTCAAATGAAAGATGTTCCTGACAAGCCGTAACCAAAGCAGGGTTCATAAAGATGACATAGCTCTGTCATAAAGATGATGTAGCGTTGTCACAGAAATCTCATGGCGCTGACATAGATATGACACTGTGCCTTCATAAAAATGACATAGCACTGTCAAAGAGATTTGTGCTGTCTGCTCCAAAGATTTCTCTGTCAAGCTCCTTTTGAGCTGTCAATGATGTGAGCTGTTTGTGCCAGTGTGTTTGTGTTTCTGCGCATGTGTGTTTTTGTGCGTTTGCGTGCGCACGTGTGTGCACGTGTGACCGTGTGTGACTCAGCCTTCACCGCTATGAATATGCTTTCCCTCTATAGCGAGGCACGCCGTTGGTTCAGGAAGAGATGGACTTGAACATGCCGCTCAAAGACATTGCGGCCAGGCTGTCTGCCAGACTGAGAGGCAGTCACAGGGAGACAAGCGGCTGGGGAATGACTTCCTGACTTCAGATGAGCCCTAGTTGCAGATGATCCCTAGTAACTGGAGCACTGAAGAGCACAGTGAGTCACACTAAGACATGACCTGCAGCGGTCTCAGGGCACGACATTTGTGCAAGGCAAAAATCAGCAGCTGTTAGTTAAACAGAATTATGAGTAAAATCGGGGTATGAGTAAAACAGCCATATGACTAAAACGGGAGTGTGAGTAAAACTGGGGTGTGAGTTAAACCGGGGTGTGAGTTAAACCGGGGTGTGAGTTAAACCGGGGTGTGAGTAAACAAGAAAAGGAGTAAGACAGGAGTACAAACGAAATAGCAAAAACAGTGGGAGGGGTTCAGCAGGAGTATGAAGAAAAAGGAAAAAGGAAGAGAAAGAAAAAAGGTGGGAGGTGGCAAGGAAGAAAGCCTATATTTCATCATATTTTTTGAGTAATTTAAGAGAAAAGCCTGTTGGTCGCAGAGGGGAGGATGTGTTGCCTCCAGAACATGCAGAGATGCTAATTTAATTTCATGTTCCATTGGCTGTTTGAGCTTCCAAAAGGAAACAGACAGGGACTTCTCACTCTGGAGCTCTGGCTCTGAAAAAGTCTATCTCCACTCACTTTGTCTCTCCCTCGCCTCCTTTCCAGCCCGCTCTCCCTCTCTGCCCCATCACTGAATTTCTTCCACTTTCTCACTACTCACCCGTCCCTCTCTCAATATGCTCTCATTAGTCACTAATCCCTGGGCATCTGTTTCTGTCTCCTCTTCAGATTAGAGGCATTGCGTGTTCATATCTACCAGTAAGCATTATAAGACAATATGACACGGGGCAACATTTGAAACAATGAACAGCACACACAGGACGCCAGCCGCTGGTGTTCAAACAACTAAATAAACATCGTCGACATGGGAGGATTAAATCATTGTGAGTAGACATATAGATGATACGGAAATGATCAAAATCCGTCTTAGAAAAAACTCTTCTTGCAGTTGAACATGGTTCTGTAATCTGACAGCCGGGCAGCTAGCTAGCTAGAGCGGAGACATCACCTCGTCCTGCTACTGGACACGCTGGCAGACGTTTTAATTCACGACCTGGATGACGACAACGTTTCAGGAATGGAACAGATTTATATTCTGCCTGCCTGGCTGAGGGGGCCTTGGTGGGCAGAAGAGCCACCGACCACGCCGTTTGCACAAATTTCTGGCGCTGAAAAACAAATGCCGCACACATCCTGCGGTGCGCTTAATTCCGTCATTAATCACTTTCAGTGCTGTCTGATTAAAAGTTTACTTCCCCGCTACGACACGTGCGAAGACTGTGGATTAGACTGTCATGAAGGGTGAACTCCAACAGCTGAGACAGTGAAACGGGGGATAGCAGGATACGTTTGAGCCTCAGTCATTCTGACTTAATGAGGTTTATGATTTATCATCCCAGTTTCAAACTCTACCAGTTGACTTTATATCACTTCTTGAGTCGGGGTCATCATCTTCAGTCAGGGTCATCTTCAGCTAGGGTCATCTTCAGTTAGGGTCATCTTCTTCAGTTAGGGTAATCTTCTTCACTCGGGGTCATCTTCTTCAGTCAGTGTCATCTTCTTCAGTTAGGGTCATCTTCTTCAGTCAGGGCTAATCTTCTTCAGTCAGGGACATCTTCAGTTAGGGTCATCTTCTTCACTCAGGGTCATCTTCTTCGGTTAGGGTCATCTTCTTCAGTCAGGGTCATCTTCAGTTAGGGTCATCTTCAGTTAGGGTTCATCTTCTTCACTCAGGGTCATCTTCTTGAAGGCAAGTGTTTTACTGGCTACAGGCTGGAATATTTTCCTAATGGGAATTCTCTGTTAAATGAATAAAGTATTATCTAGAAATGGATAAATATATATGGGGTTAGATGGAGGTGGATTTATTCATTCTACATTTAGTTTGCATCAGACATTAATGAGTATTCTGCATGAGTGTGGGAACATCTTTTATACATTTTGGAGTCCAATGCCGCGCCTCTCAGGCAACACCTGGGAAAGAGGCGGTGAATATCTCTTTTAAAAGTGTTCTTGTTCTCCTTCCTTTTATCGCCTTGGGACTATTTTAAAACAGTCCAATACTGCTTTCAGATAGAACTTTGCAGAATCCTTCCCGTCCACCCCAAAAAGATCATCATATTTATTTGCCCAATCCTGTTTTAGTATTTCTTTCCTCCATTCACTGTTTTAACACCCAGTGCCTTGCATTAGAATTCTGAGAGGTGGGAGGGGCGCAAGGCTTGTTTGCTGTAGTGTTGGTATGATGCTGTATGATTTCTAAACAGAAATCCCCTCTAAACTATGGTAAAATCTGTAAAACAGCATTAAATTTAAATAATTTTGGACAAAGTGCATTCTTCTGAGCATGTTATGTGTTATGCTATGTTAACATAGTGTGCTACTGAGCATGTTAAGTGAGCGAAGTGTAATACTGAGCGTGCTATGTTAACAAAGTGTGCCATTGAGAATGTTATGTAAAGGTAGTATGGTATTGATCATGTTATATAAAAAAAGTGTGCTACTGAGCATGTTATGTTATGTTATGTAGTGTATTACTGTGCACTACATTATGTAAGTAGTTCTTTAATGTAGTGCACTACTCAGCATTTTATAGTGTACTACTGAGCATGTTATGAGCAGTGTGCTACTGAGCATGTTATGTAAACAAAACATACTAGCGAGCATGTTATTTAACGTAGTGTTCTACTGAGCATGTTATTTAACGTAGTGTACTACTGAGCATGTTATTTAACTTAGTGTACTACTGAGCATGTTATGTAAATGAAGTGTACTACTGAGCATGTTATGAGCAGTGTGCTACTGAGCATGTTATGTAAACGAAGTGTAATACTGAGCATGTTAAGTAAACAAAATGTACTACTGAGCAAGTTATTTAACATAGTGTACTACCGAGCATGTTATGTAAACGAAGTGCACTACTGAGCATGTTATGAGCAGTGTGCTACTGAGCAAGTTATGTAAACAAAGTGTACTACTGAGCATGTTATGTAAACAAAGTGTACTACTGAGCATGTTATGTAAACAAAGTGTGTTACTGAGCATATTATGTAAACGTAGTGTACTAAGCTCTGGCAAATGGTTTGTGGTGGAAATGAGACAGGACAAATTCAAGAAAGTTTGAATTTAGAAACATTTATGACATCGATTTTATTTCTTATTAAAACTTTAAGAAGGTAAAACATATGACATGTAGAAGTTGTGTATTCATGTTATTTGCCAAACAAAACTTGTTAGCTGCCAAATTGTGGCAAAAATCAGCTTCTTTACATAGTGTTGTTGACTAAAACGTAATGGTTGCTGTAATGATGTAAAAATGTGGCGCATAGCTCAGTTTACTGTCGATTTAAGAACAAATGTGAATATCTTCTCTCATCCAATGGGATGCAGGTGTGAGGGCAAGGGATCTTTCATCATGACAAGCCCACTAACGTAGTTTGCTGAGAGGTGGGGGGCCCAAAAGCCCAAGGCCAACACCAGACAGGTTGATACCTTTCCCTCAGAATCGTATAACTACTCTACAGCTACTGAATTTAATAGGAGACAATGCACTTTGATTTAATGTGAAACCTTTTATTCATTACCGTCTCTGATTATTCCATGCAAATCTAAGATGAATGGAGTGGAGTTTCCAGTCCGCCTAATTGGAGACCTTGTCTTCCCACTGAAGATGTGGGAGATTCAACAACCGCTGTGACTTGACGGAGAGAGGAAAAAAAACATTTAAACACGTTTGAGTCCCGCTTGCATGTGGACTTTGGACATCTCAAGGGACGTGCCTGACGAAGTGCAATTGTTGTGGCCTGCTGTAATGAAAGGGTTGAAATGATGGTGAATGTCCAGACGTCTTGTTGAATTAGTAAATTCAGTAGTGAGCTGTATATGTTGACTTAGTAAATTCAGTAGTGAGCTGTATATGTTGACGTAGTAAATTCAGTAGTGAGCTGTATATGTTGACTTAGTAAATTCATTAGTGAGCTGTATATGTTGACTTAGTAAATTCAGTAGTGAGCTGTATATGTTGACGTAGTAAATTCAGTAGTGAGCTGTATATGTTGACGTAGTAAATTCAGTAGTGAGCTGTATATGTTGACTTAGTAAATTCAGTAGTGAGCTATATATGTTGACTTAGTAAATTCAGTAGTGAGCTGTATATGTTGACTTAGTTAATTCAGTAGTGAGCTGTATATGTTGACTTAGTAAATTCAGTAGTGAGCTGTATATGTTGACATAGTACATTCAGTAGTGAGCTGTATATGTTGACGTAGTAAATTCAGTATTGAGCTGTATATGTTGACTTAGTAAATTCAGTAGTGAGCTGTATATGTTGACTTAGTAAATTCAGTAGTGAGCTGTATATGTTGACTTAATATATTCAGTAGTGAGCTGTATTTGTTGACTTAGTAAATTCAGTAGTGAGCTGTATATGTTGACTTAATATATTCATTAGTGAGCTGTATATGTTGACGTAGTAAATTCAGTAGTGCGCTGTATTTGTTGACTTAGTAAATTCAGCAGTGAGCTGTATTTGTTGACTTAGTATATTCAGTAGTGAGCTGTATATGTTGACGTAGTAAATTCAGTAGTGCACTGTATTTGTTGACTTAGTAAATTCAGTAGTGAGCTGTATTTGTTGACTTAGTATATTCAGTAGTGAGCTGTATTTGTTGACTTAGTTAATTTTGTACGGCGCTGTATATGTTGACGTAGTAAATTCAGTAGTGAGAAGTATTTGTTGACTCAGTAAACTCAACATTGTGAAGTATTTATTGACTTGTATCACCCCGTACTGATAAAACACATTGTGGTGATTAAAACATATTTAGTAGCCAATGTGTTTACAAGTACAAAGTGGAAGTAGGTGGCTGTGTTAAGGAAAGTTCATAATTAGGACCTAAAAGACCAGGTAAAGGGAGTCCAAAATTAACCAGTAAACTTAATTGATCATTTTCACATTATATAGTGTTGTCTGCGAGGTGATTTTTAAATATTGCCTAACAATTTAACATCATAACTAACATTGGAGTTCGGATGTACTGCTGATACACCCTTGCACAATCTGACATCTTCCTCAGGACAAAGAAAGAGCTCTAGGGCTTTCTTTCCCACAACAACTTTGACTGTTTTTGTCTAACACTGATGCCGTGGAATGGAGATTTTGTTTCTCTAATTGTCTAATACTGATAATATCGTGGTATTCATTTTTTTTACATTTTAAAATGTCATCCCATTTTTTCTCCTCTCCCAATTTTGTGATGCCCAGTTCTGTTTTATGGGGACGCCTCGTCATGGCAACACCACAGCAGATTGGGGATGGTTGAAGAGTGACACATGCTTTTAGTAACTAGTTCCATAGATTGTTCTTGTTCCAACAAATAATACTTTCTAAAATATAATTAAGACTAGTTGAGCAAACATCTAATTTTAGATTGATTTGATGTTTTTTTGTTCTTTCATGGTTCACTAAATAAAACCCTTCAAAACTTGGAGCTATTCAGATCAAAGAAGTACACTGATTAACTTTGAATCTGCTTGTTCATTCAGCATCTGGGATTTTCAGGGGGGTGTAGGGTGTTAAGCTGGCATGCCTTCCATTGTTCCCTCCTTTTTAGGTCAGAACACAGCGTCTGGGAAGTATATTGGTCATTTTCTGGCGTGGGTATGGCTGTTGGTAGCCGGTATTACATTCTCCAATAAACCATTTGTGCAATACATAATCGGTGTGACCTTACACCCTAGTTAAGACGGCGCAGGATAAAATCAATGTGCCAGTTTGGCCGTGAAGGTGCTTTGAAAAATGTTGCATCACAGGCAGAGATTTTTTCATTGTGTTGTCATGTGTCAGCTTTTAGGTGTTTAAAGCCTTGAATGCACTGACCAAATAAATAAAGTTTTGTTAGTGACCTAAACATACAATTACTAGAATCTTATTACACAGGTTTTTTTTTTTATTAAGATGCCCAAATACACATTTTTAGTTGATGAACATAAGTCATAAGTTTAGCCACACATAATTCGAAATTTTATTGGACGTTTTTTGGACCCAAAAATTTGAGTGAACATTAAAAGCTGTTTACTACTAAAAACAAATTACTACATAAACATTTGTTGAAACACCTTGACATTTTTGACAGTTCACTATAGATGAACAGTCTAAAGAAGTGCACTAAAGAAGACTCCTGTCTAAAGAAGTGCAACAGAAGGCTCTGGTGTAAAGAACTGCACATAGAAGGTTCCGGTCTAAAGATGTGCACTCTAGAAAGCTCTGGTCTAAAGAAGTGCACTATTAACGGCTCAATTTTAGTGCACTTTAATGGTATGGTGTGGTACCATTTGGGAAGCAGACTCAATTATTTGATCTATCAGGGAGGATGACGCATCAGGGAGAGAGGAAGAAAGGGAGATGCAGTGAGGATCAGACATATAGAATGAGGCAGAGAGGACGAGATGGAGAGAGGAAGAAAGGGAGATGCAGTGAGGATCAGACATATAGAATGAGGCAGAGAGGACGAGATGGAGAGAGGAAGAGAGATAGAAAGAGCCAAAGAAATAGAGAGGCAGAGAGAGCATTACAGAGAGAAAAGCAGAGTGAGATGCAGAGAGAAGCAAAGCGATAGAGAGGCAGACAGAGAAAGACAGGCAGAGAGAAAGAGCAAAAGAGGCAGAAGCCATTTGAAAGAGACACTAATGAAGAAACACAGTGATGGGTGAACGTTGGTGCCAGTAGCATTCAAGTGAAGCATTCACAGAACAGACATGGGCTTCACATCTCAACCTAATATTCAGCCATCCATTTTTACCTGGCTGAGAATAGACAGGGGCTTCACATTTTCACCCTGACATTTATCTATCCATGAAAGCTACAGAACAGGAAAGGGATTGGTGTGCGGCCAAGACTGTGTAATCATATGTTGGACATAGCGATTCATTAGATGCACCAATATCGATGTCACCAGACAACATAGTCATTGAATTAATACTTGATATTGTTCAAGGACACAGTGTGACAACAGTGTGATTATGTGTGATTATGATGCCGTAGTAGTGTAATTATGACAGAGTAGCTGTAGTAGTGGTAGTAGTAGTAGTATTATGTTGATGTGTAGGAGTAGCGTGTTGAGGACAGTGTAGTTGCGTGATGTTTATTTTGTTCACTTGCCAATGTTTACATGCCATTGTTTTCAACGGCTAGTGAATCCGAGTGACCAAAGAGCTGGACACAATTACGAGCTTTTTTGCATGTTTTAGCATTTTGCGTGTTTTAACATTTAATTGCACTAATTTGCACTAAACAACTAAATGTTTTCAACGTTTGGCCACAGGTAAAATTTAACTAAACTTAGTCCACTCTACTGGTAACATTCTCCTTTTGGGAAAAGGAAAATGCATTGAGATCGGATGTTTAATAGATGAGCAAAATGGCAAAATGTTGGCGCAGGTCCATCTTGCTCCATAGGCTTCCGCTGCTCAGCCGCCGGGCATGCTATCCCTGTGGGGAGTGGAAATAACGACCGGCTGCTTCAGATTTATGCATCCAGTTGTCCATCTGGCTCTGGGTCCTGTCCGTGCTAGCAGCGTCACATTGTGTAGCAGCCTCCTCTGATCTGCATGCCAAGGAGACGCTGCCTGCTGGAAGTTGCCCACAATGCATCACTCCGCTGAGGTCCGTCAACAAGACAATACATAGATTAGTCTCCCCTGACAGGAAGCAGGCTCGTTAGAGCAACCTTCAGTGTTCACTCGTCCTCTCTCCTGAACCGTCCATCTCGGTCAGGCTGGGACTGAAACCACACAGCTGTAATACCACCAGTGACTAGTTTTGTTGTGTTCTAAGCTAGGAAACAATATTCATGTAAAGGCCCTTTCAAAATGCAACGCAAACTAGCTGTAGCCTGTAGCTTTCCTAATGCAGTCCAGTCAAACCAATGAAAGCAGATCTGACGGCCACTTTTAACTTTTACCTTTATTTACAAAGATTTTCTAGTTTTTACTTTACTAATTTCTATAATCCTAAACAATTTGTGAAATGCTCCATTTCAGAACTGAAGATTTTAAGAAAAGCATTGGCTTGCGCCCATTCATAGCATGTATAGAACTCACCATGAGGGCCTGACGATGTTGAATCCATGGCGACGATCTGGGCTGAACGTAAGGTACCAGCTATAACAGGCATTACTGCATTACCACATCGGGCAAATCATTATCTGCTCTTCTTGTGCTCTTAGACCTGACTGCTACCTTTGACACTGTGGATCATAGGATCCTCTTATCACGCCTTGAACAGTGTGTCGGCATCAAAGGTACTGCCCTGAAATGGTTTCAATCATTCCTGACAGATATTGCAGGAGCTTCTCGGTTCACTTAGCTGAATATTCTTCGACTACAGCCCCTCACACCTGTGGGGTCCCTCAAGGCTCCATTTTGAGCCCATCCTCTTTTCACTAAATATGTTGCCCTTGGGGTCCATTTTTAAGAAACACAATATTTATTTTCACTGCTTTGCTGACGATGTACAAATCTATTTGCAGATGAAAACTATAAGTAAAAATTCTGTGCAGCCTTGGTTGGACTGCTTCAAGGACATCAAAACTTGGATGGATTTAAACTTTCTCACTCTTAATGAAAGTTAGACAGAGGTTGTTATGTTTGGACAAGCAGACTTGTTGGACCAAGGATCCTCTTGGTACTCTGGGCCCTTTAGCTTCTCACAGTCGATCCTTTGTGAAGAATCTTGGTGTTATTTTTGATAGCTCCTTCAAATTTGATAGGCAGATTAGTTCAGTTGTAAAAACTAGCTTCTTTCAGTTAAGAATTTTGAGGTTAAGGTCTATCGCTCTCCCAAATATTTTAAGAGAGATATCCATGCTTTTATTACTTCTCGGCTAGATTATTGTAATTCTTTGTACATGGGTGTAGAACAGTTATCTCTTCATCGGCTCCACTTAGTACAAAATATAGCTGCTCCTCTTTTAACTAGAAAAAGAAAGCCTCCCTCCATAGGCTTCCTGTCCGTTTTAGGATTGATTTTAAGATTTTGTTGCTTGTTTTCAAGGTTTTAAATGGGTTGGCGCCACCTTGTCTGGCTGAACTCTTACACCGCCATTCTCCAGTTAGAGCACTGAGGTCAACTAACCAGTTGCTCTTGGATGTCCCAAGATCCAGGCTTTACAGCGACAGCTAAATGATTAAATTATACAGCAGGTAAAGGACTTTATGTAGGTGCAGTTTCATTTTCTATGCACTAAACTTAGCATGCTCTATAAAGATAATGTATTATAAAAGTGACAATGCATCATAAAGACAGCATGAGCTAAACATAAATTATGCACTATAAAAATATTATGCACTAAAAAGATAATTTGTTATGAAGCTAGCATGCTCAATAAGGGTAGTATCCATTATAAAGACATATTAAAAATGGTATGTATTATAAAAAATGTATATATTGTAAAAATAAAGTGCATTAAGAAGAGAGTACATAGATCTACTCTATATAAGAAACAGGGTGCCATGTTGGCAATAGCCCAAGTGTGTGTTTGTTTGTTTGTGTTTGTATGTATGTGTGTGTGTGTGTGTGTGTGTGTGTGTGTGTGTGTGTGTGTGACCTTCAGTTGCAGCATTGATTGACAGGCTGCAACACACAGCCTTTCCCTGCTAATGACATTAAAATACAAGGATTCACAAGGAGGAAGAGAATGTGACTAGAACACTGATCTTCTACTCTGTCTTGCCTCTCTTTTCTCCTCCCCCTGTTCCTCCACAGGCCCCTTTCTCTGTCCTCTTTCTCCCATACCCCGTTTCTCCCTCACGCCCGCCCTCTGAGCAATGCCCTTCCTATTTTTACCCTATAGAAATAACATGAGCTTGCATAAGTATTGCACAGTATTATTCAGTAGAGCCACCTTCCACTATGTTAACAGCTTTAAGTCTATTGATAATGGTGTACTGTACAAGTTTTATACCATTTCAGAGTAGTTTTGGCTCATTCTCCTTGGTTAGATGATCCTTTACTCTCAGTGGGCGTGAGATCAAGACTTTAACTGGGTTACTGTAGGACATTGACTGGGTCACTGTAGGACTTTGACTGGGTCACTGCAGGACTTTGGGTCACTGTAGGACTTTCACTGGGTCACTGTAGGAATTTGACTGGGTCATTACAGGACTTTGACTGGGTCATTACAGGACTTTGACTGGGTCACTGCAGGACTTTGACTGGGTCATTACAGGACTTTGACTGGGTCACTGCAGGACTTTGACTGGGTCATTACAGGACTTTGACTGGGTCACTGCAGGACTTTGACTGGGTCACTGCAGGACTTTGACTGGGTCCCTGCAGGACTTTGACTGGGTCACTGCAGGACTTTGACTGGGTCCCTGCAGGGCTTTCAATTTATTTTCTTGAGCCACTCCAACGTTGCCTTGGACTCGTGCTTGGGATCATTGATCTGCTGCCAGAAGGTGAATTTCCTCCCAAGCTTCAGGCTTTCTATTTATACACCCGTTGTCCCTCTGGTTGACCCTACGGTTGACCCTCCTGTTGACCCTACGGTTGACCCTCCAGTTGACCCTACGGTTGACCCTCCAGTTGACCCTCCCATTGAGCCTCCAGTTGACCCTCCTGTTGACCCTCCCGTTGTCCCTCTGGTTGACCCTACGGTTGACCCTCCTGTTGACCCTCCAGTTGACCCCCCGTTGACCCTCCAGTTGACCCTCCGGTTGACCCTCCCATTGACAATGCCCGGAGGTAACAACGTATGGCAACTCAATCCAGCTCAGTGCAGCCAGAGGGTGAATACATGGATGTTGGTCACGGCTGCCAGGTCACGCCGCACTAACAACTTATTGTGGTAGGACAGCGTCATCCCAGCGAAAAACCCTCCCGGTTGAGTGAGCAGTGTGATAGGAATCTGAACGGCAAGATGTGCTCGGAGTAAACATGTCTTGATCTTCTACTGTCCCACATCCACTGTGGAATCACAATGAGGCAAGGCCATAGTCGGGATTTGGACGTCATGAAAATGGGAAGGGGGACCATTGGTGGGAAGGGGGACCATTGGTGGGAAGGGGGACCATTGGGGTCAAAAATTTTGAAAAAAAGAACATGCTTTAAATAAGTGTGTGCTAAATTACAAAAACAATAAAAAAAATTCCTTGTTACAATTGTGTGAACCTTTCTGAAAGTTGTATAGTCATAAGGATAAAACAAATCATTTTTTATAGTTCTAAAACAAATTGTTATATTTACTGAACCTTTATGAAGAATTTACTAATATGAATGTTTCTTTGTAGAGCCTTCTGAAGAACCATACTTTTTTTTTGTTCTGCCATATTAAATTGAGAAATTACTTTGTTCATTGGCAAGATAAATCAAAAAGAGCTGCTACTGGAAGAGCGAGGGTTCCCGAAGGAGACAACTGAGAACACTGACCAATTTAATCAACTGTTTAAATTTGACACAAGACCACATGTGACTCATTCACATCATTGTTGGCCGATGTTTAAAACGTAGAGACACAACACAACGCATCATACACACTGGAATGACACTCTCAATCAAATTTACACATTTTAAATTCAAGTGGAAAATGTCTACAATTAAAATGCATTTAATATTAACAAAAGCAAAATAAACAAATGTAAAACATTTCAAAACACAAAACACATTTAAGATGCCCGGGAGCAGTCAAGCTATAGCGATCTGGAAGTCAGAAATATTCCACACAGCGACGGGGGTTTGTGGCGGTGGTGGGCACGCTTGAAGAGATGTCGGCAGCATGACTGAGAGTGGAGTACGCCGATTACAAGCTGATGAGAAACCTTGGGCGGTTTCCTTTTACACGGCACAGTCGAGCATGACGTCTGAAGGCTGAACAGCCGAGTGTTTACTGTAGTGTGGGGTCACGACCCTATAAAGGGACTCCCCCCACATCCCTCGCTCTCTGTCTCCATCTCTCGTCGTCGCTCTCCTGCAACGTTGGAACAACACAGATCACTGCTTGTCTCAGAGTAATCTACAGGCCAGCAGGAGAGGAGCGAGACAGAAGGAGCTTGATCTAGATTCCCTAAAGGGTATGTAATCAGCAGTCGGCATGACACAGCAGGTACTGAGACAGGTACTGAGACATCTAACATGACCAAAGGGCTTTTAATGTAGAAAGCTCAGCTGCTTCCCAAATGTTACCCTATTCCTTACATACTGCATTACTTCATATCAATCACGGTCTATCAGTTGTAGTGCACTAAACCAGCGCTGGCTCCTGATTCGTGTAGAAGAGGCAGAGCCAAACAGTGACAGATATGCAATGCAGTTCCTTCCTTCAGTCAATTATTGCCCAGAGAATCCAAAATGTGCAGTAAATTAATATTCTGTTCTGTTACCATCCAGTGCAGGAATACTGGCAAATAGCAAGAGTGCGTTCGGGCCGCAACGTAAAGACATACGACAACAAATTTCAAAAATAGAATTTTTTAAAATATCTAAATGTAAAGATATTTACCAGGCTTTTATAAGAATTTGTGATCTATAATATAAGAACATGTATGTTTATTTTTGTCTCCCCCTAAAGCCCTAGTCAACATAACTGGTGTTCCAAAGGGACTGTGTCTCTCCACTGTAAATGTTCTGTTTCTTCTCCTTAAGGGAGGCTGGAGGGAGTTTGGTGGAGAATCTCAGCACCTAGCAAGCAATTAATGGGAGGAATGGAGTTGGTCCATCACTCAGGTCTGAGGCAGGGACCCGGCATGGTGACGCATAAGCACTGTTTATTTACATTACATACTATAGTCACTCTCTGCCCACACACATCTAAATCTAAAAGGTGAAATCATACCTGTACCCAACACCAGCCATACCTGAGTACCCAACACCAATCACACCTGAGTACCCAACACCAATCACACCTGAGTACCCAACACCAGTAATACCTGAGCACCCAACACCAGCCATACCTGAGTACCCAACACCAATCACACCTGAGTACCCAACACCAATCACACCTGAGTACCCAACACCAGTAACACCTGAGTACCCAACACCAGTAACACCTGAGCACCCAACACCAATCACACCTGAGTACCCAACACCAGTAATACCTGAGCACCCAACACCAGCCATACCTGAGTACCCAACATCAATCACACCTGAGTACCCAACACCAGTCCTACCTGAGTACCCAACACCAGTCCTACCTGAGTACCAAACACCAATCACACCTGAGCACCCAACACAGCCCATACCTGTGTACCCAACACCAATCACACCTGAGTACCCAACATCAGTCATACCTGAGTACACAGAGAAGTGTCAGTGTAGAACCACTCCAGGGGCTAATAGATTCATATCAATGTGTGTGAATGAAGGAATGTAGGGTTCCTACACCTCAGCATTGTTAATTACAATGTAGGGTTCCTGTAGCTCAATCCTTTTAATTACAATGTAGGGTTCCTACAGCTCAGCCCTGTTAATTACAATGTAGGGTTCCTACAGCTCAGCCCTGTTAATTACAATGTAGGGTTCCTGCAGCTCAGCCCTGTTAATTACAATGTAGGGTTCCTACAGCTCAGCCCTGTTAATTACAATGTAGGGTTCCTACAGCTCAGCCCTGTTAATTACAATGTGTTTGTGTTTTCCTAAGTTTCAGAACAAAGTTCTTTGTTTCTGGCCATTTTGAGCCTGTAATCGAACCCAGAATTGCTGATGATCCAGATACTCGACTAGTCTAAAGATGGACAGTTGTACTGCTTCCTTAGTTAGCATAACAGTTTTCATCGGTGGTAATGTTGCGTGTGAATGAAGAGAGAGCCAGTCATAGGAGTTCCAAGGAATAAGGAGTTTTATTACTCACAACAAGACACGCACCGCGTGAACAAAGGTACTGCGTAATATGCAGACTTATAAGGTCACAGGCTGAGCCTGAAAACCAGAGTGAACAGTCAACAACAACTGGTCCACAGGACATCGACACTCCACAAAAGTGAGTACGCCCCTCACATTTTTGTAAAGATTTGAGTATATATTTTCATGTGACAACACTGAAGAAATGACACTTTGCTACAATGTAAAGTAGTGAGTGTACAGCTTGTATAACAGTGTAAATATAACAGTCCCCTCAAAATAACTCAACACACAGCCATTAATGAGTAAACCGCTGACAACAAAAGTGAGTACACCCCTAAGTGAAAATTTCCAAATTGGGCCCAATTAGCCATTTTCCCTCCCCGGTGTCATGTGACTCGTTAGTGTTACAAGGTCTTAGGTGTGAATGGGGAGCAGGTGGGTTAAATTTGGTGTTATCTCTCTCACACTTCCTCATACTGGTCACTGGAAGTTCAACATGGCACCTCATGGCAAAGAACTCTCTGGGGATCTGTAAAAAAGAATTGTTGCTCAACATAAAGATGGCCTAGGCTATAAGAAGATTGCCAAGACCCTGAAACTGAGCTGCAACACGGTGGCCAAGACCATACAGTGGTTTAACAGGACAGGCTCCACTCAGAACAGGCCTCGCCATGGTCGACCAAAGAAGTTGAGTGCACGTGCTCAGCGTCATATCCAGAGGTTGTCTTTGGGAAATAGACGTATGAGTGCTGCCAGCATTGCTGCAGAGGTTGAAGGGGTGGGGAGTCAGCCTGTCAGTGCTCAGACCATACGCCGCACACTGCATCAAATTGGTCTGCATGGCAGTCGTCCCAGAAGGAAGCTTCTTCTAAAGATGATGCACAAGAAAGCCCGCAAACAGTTTGCTGAAGACAAGCAGACAAAGGACATGGATTACTGGAACCATGTCCTGTGGTCTGATGAGACCAAGATAAACTTATTTGGTTCAGATGGAGTAGAAGCGTGTGTGGCGGCAACCAGGTGAGGAGTACAAAGACAAGCGTGTCTCGCCTACAGTCAAGCATGGTGGTGGGAGTGTCATGGTCTGGGGCTGCATGAGTGCTGCCGGCACTGGGGAGCTACAGTTCATTGAGGGAACCATGAATACCAACATGTACTGTGACATACTGAAGCAGAGCATGATCCCCTCCCTTCGGGAGACTGGGCCGCAGGGCAGTATTCCAACATGATAACGACCCCAAACACACCTCCAAGACGACCACTGCCTTGTTACAGAAGCTGAGGGTAAAGGTGATGGACTGGCCAAGCATGTCTCCAGACCTAAACCCTAATGAGCTTCTGTGGGGCATCCTCAAAAGGAGCGCAAGGTCTCTAACATCCACCAGCTCTGTAATGTCGTCATGGAGGAGTGGAACTCCAGTGGCAAACTGTGAAGCTCTGGTGAACTCCATGCCCAAGAGGGTTAAGGCAATGCTGGAAAATGATGGTGGCTACACAAAATATTGACACTTTGGGCCCAATTTGGACATTTTCACTTAAGGGTGTACTCACTTTTGTTGCCAGCGGTTTAGACATTAATGGCTGTGTGTTGAATTATTTTGAGGGGACAGCAAATTTACACTGTTATACAAGCTGTACACTCACTACTTTTCAACACTACTGTTGTTTGCTCCTTGGGGTTTTAAGGCCGGGTGTTTTGTAAAAGCACTTTGTGACAACTGCTGATGTAAAAAGGGCTTTATAAATAAATTTGATTGATTGATTGATTGATACTTTACATTGTAGCAAAGTGTCATTTCTTCAGTGTTGTCACATGAAAAGATATAATCAAATATTTACAAAAATGTGAGGGGTGTACTCACTTTTGTGGGATACTATATCATGATGAGGGGAACAGGAACAGCATTGTGTAATGATAAGACGACGACAGTCTGGGGTTGGTTAATGAAAAGGGGGTGGCGACAGCTAGTTGTTCAGTGAGGAAAGGGCTGCATCCGCAACTGGCCAGAGGGGGGAGCCAGTACCGAGAGAGACATGGCAGCTAACATAACCACAAAAGGGATTTCTAATAATCAATTAGCCTTTTTAAATGATAAACTTGAATGAGCAAACACAACGTGCCATTGGAACACAGGACTCATGGTTGCTGATAATGTAGATATTCCATTGAAAAGCAGCCGTTTCCAGCTACAATTGCCATTTACAACATTACCAATGTTAACACTGTATTTCTAATCAATATACAGTTATTTTAATGGACAAATTTGGAGAAAAAAAATTCTTTTGAAAACAAGGACATTCCCAAGTAACCCCAAACTTTTGAGTGGTAGTGTATGTGTTTATGTATGACGTTCATTCCACTGACTGAGTTTTAGCAAAGCATGTTATCTTTTCATTAACATACTCAGGAAAACTTAAATAACACTAGATGAAACAAAATGATAATAGCAGTGGTTAAGTTTACACTTCTCACTTCTTTTTCTCCTTCTTTAGCTGTGTAACGCACTTTGTTCCTTTATTAGACATGTTTCCACGAGACTAACATCTATATTTTATACCTGGCTAAAGCCAACTGGAACTTAAGGAAAGAAGTGAAGAATGCTTATGGATACCAATGGCTGCCTTTTGCTTTCATTGTGATTTTATTCAGCACTTGTATGATTCATTTACTATATTTGTTCTGTTTTTTTATGAATTTTAATTACATTTGGGCAACAATTCGATGAAATCTGTCAAAAAGCATTAGGAGAGTGAACCACATGAGAAAATGTCAATGAGGTACAAAAGCCTTTGGCAAAGTAACAATGAACAGACCCCTGAAGAGGGCTAGACCAGCTAGTTCCCAAAATCCTCACTGTTGTTTAACCAGGAAAAAACAAAGTCAACCAATTGTATTAGAATTTACATGCTTCAAAAAACAATTCGCCTCTTGTAGATTAAATGACATGCACAATGCATTGAACATTCATTATTATCTTCATATTTCACGCGGCATTTCGAATTCACAGAACAGCTTACAAATAGGCAACAACTCTTACATTTTCTTGATATGCCATACAGTTAGCTTAAAACAACAATATAATTATTACTCAGCTGTGTCTGGTAGCTTGAGATAAGGTTGGAAAAACTAAGATTTGACTGTAATAAGACAAAACTAGACAGATTGTACAGAATATATGGAGTTTTTTACAGCTATTTGACAGAGCAACTTGTATGCAGATTAAACCTGTGTGTGTAGGTGTGAAAATGCTCTCAATCAAATTGATCAAACACTAAGAAAACTTTCAATCATATCAATCAAGCACTGTGAAAAAGCTCTCAATCAAACAGATCAAACACTGTGGAAATGCTCTCAATCCAACCAAATGCATATTTGTAGAGCATCAACGGATGAAAATCTTAACAGTCCGAATAAATTGTAACCAAAAATATAATATAAGTAACTTGAATAAAATATATAATATTGAAGAAGAAAATCACAATTATGAATGGTTCAGACTAGTCTGAAAGATGGCAAACACAACTAAATCAAACAGAATTACATGCAAATGTGACGTCAATGCAAGTCCCCATGACTAACCTTTAGCACTTGTCATCACTTTTTTTGAATGAAAGTCACACTTTTCTAGAAGTAATCTACTCAGACTGACAGACCCAACACATCCAACTTACTATTCACTTTGCATTGCTTCCTAAAAGCAGTCATTTGTTCAGGTGCTCGTCTTTGAAATTTCCTATCCTAAGTCATTCATGTCTCAACTCTGTCAGATGGTATTAGGCCTTGATGAATATTGTATTTAGAGGAAAGACTCTGTAAAGAGACTTAACCCTGTATGTGTTGCTGCACTGTTTGAAGTTAACTAATGTCTGGACCGCGGGACTAGCGCAGGTTAATGGAGATGATAGATGGGACAGAATAAATCACATGTTAAATCAGGTGTCTGAACTAATCTAAAGTCCTCTAGCATCCCAGTCCGTCCGTCTCTGTCTCTCTGTGAGTGTGTGTCAGTCCATTCACCCATCTGTCTGTCTATCCTTTCACCTCATAACCATTATTTCTCACATTTCTACCAAAAACAGAGTCGGAGCCCTGTTGTTGTTTCAACATACATCGTAGAGTTGTGCATCCGCCTGATATACTTCAGATATCTTTACATTAGCTATGTTTACATTAGTTTTGTTTACTTCAGTTATGTTTACATTAGTTATGTTTACATCAGTTATGTTTTCTTTCCTGTCTTTTGCAGTTTTAGGCCCTGTTTCAGAGCACACCCTTTCAAAACTCACCTCTGTGACCTTTAAACTCCAACTCTTAAAACACACATAATTTTGACCCATACACTCTGACCCCCTACAACAGTCATCACTGCAACCTTTGTCAATACAGCATAACTGTCTGTAACACGTCATCAGCCTCAATTTATTTACAACTCCCTTCTAGATGAATACCACCATTACCGTACCTCTCTCCTTCATATCTGCTACTCCAATGGCAACCTGCGTTCCGATAGATACAGTATCTTACTCTGGTCACTCCTAAAGCCTGCACCTTCTTTGGTCGTCATTAGTTTCAGTTAGAAGCCAATGATGGGAACTAATTGCCAATGGGCTTTAAGCTTGACACTTTCATCCCTCCCCCGTTCCTTCAAAACGTAACTAAATAAGCTGCTATCTGGCCAATGCACCTGCTGAATTCATCCCGTCTATCTATATGTGTGTCGCCTGTTGTTTTCTTTGCACATCGGAATGAAATAGAAGACGCTAAATTAGACCACTACACTACTTTAGACCTCAACAAAACCTATGTAGCACATCACTTTAGACCACCCTATTCCTTATATAGACCACCACTTTAGACCACCCTATTCCCTACATAGTCCACTACTTTAGACCACCCTATACCCTATACAGTCCACTAATTTAGACCGCCCTATTCCCTACATAGCCCATTACTTTAGACCACCCTATACCCTATACAGTCCACTAATTTAGACCACCCTATTCCCTACATAGTCCACTACTTTAAACCACCCAATTCCCTACACAGTACACTACTTTAGACGACCATATTCCCTATATAGTCCACTACTTTTGGCCACACTATTCCCAATATAGTCCACCATTTTAGACCTCACCAATACCTATATAATATACCACTTTAGACCACCCTATTCTAGCTAGTCTTCACAATGGTCTTTAACTAGTCTTCTGAAATGATCTAGCTAGTTTTCTTATTCCATAGTACAATGAAATCATATTGCTTATTCTAAGTATAATCCAGTAATTTAGTAAGGCCATTGTGTGTTTCGGCTCTGCTCACTTGTACAGGATGTGCCTACAACAGATAGCTTTATTGTTGGCTGAACTTCTCAAGGGCTGTAAACATCTTGTTATCTTTCTAAGCCGAAGTTCGCAGAGAAGCTGGTGAGACATGTAGACTAACCATGCATAGGAGGGGGACACAGTGGGCTGTACCGAAAGTATATAGGCCTTAGCTCAACCTTCAACAGAGAGCTCTTGACCTGACTCTGCAGCGAGTGTTGTTGTTAACTGCTACAGGTTTGCAAATCTTGAATAAAGCTTTATTTGTGAAAATAATCTACAGTCTTTGTGAGGTTCCCATTAGTGATTTCCACAACAATTTGGCGACGAGGATGAGATGGCTAACTCCGTTCACTGAACATTCCCGGGGACTCCAAGGTTAACTGTGCACAGGGACCACAACAGTGTGGTTCAGGGAGCTCACATCCGTCCAGGCCGGAGCAGAAGGGACCCGCCTCGGACCTGGCAGGGAGCGTCAGTGGATGGATACGCCATCCCCAACATAAAGACTAAAGGGTGAGACTGATACACCATCCCCAACATAAA
>JACXGI010013871.1:0-10112 GCA_016801175.1 Esox masquinongy | reverse complement strand
CATAGAATAACACACACACACACACACGCTGTTGTTTCACATCAACTACTTAGGTACTACAACATCACTACATTTGTTATTGTCTTACTTTCAACTGATTTAACGGAATCTATGACAGAAACAAACCCACTACAACTGGTTTACACTGTCTCCATACTCCAGGCAATTACTTAATGAGAACTAATTAACCAGCCCTATCTTATCAAACCAGCTGAGTAAATAGACTAACTCATTGGGATTGGAGCACTACTGCTAAAAGAGCAATACGTTGTTCTGTGTTTAAATTCATGGCAAGGTCTGAGTGATGTGAAGCCTGAACATGATTGTAATACACACACACAAACAAATGCAATTTGATGGTGCTGGATGTTGTGTTTTCAACATGTGGGTAACAGAAAATGCAATGCATGTTCCACAATGGATGGATCTTAATCCTACTACAAAGGCGACTGGATTGTTATGTCAAATTCAATAAATAAAGTATGCAATATAATATGTAAAGACAACGCTATAATGGCACGACCTCTGTAAAACAATTAATCATTCGGCTCAGGCGCACAATTATTTGCGTAATGCATTCGCCTAGGTATACATCTACTTTCAAATACTTATCAAACTTAAAAAAAGAGCAAGCGGTCTATCAAAATTAAATAATAGAGATTCATCTTTAAATAAAAGCTAGATTCTCCTAGCAGTTCTTCAAAGGCAGAAGAGTTAGGTAGGCTAGCTGAAGATTGTCGTCATTGGTTTGTTAGGGTTCTTGCACGCTGGATTTAGCTGACAAGACTCTGTAGCAGATGTGGTGTATTGTAATCAATTACATATGTAAAGATGCACAAACGCGTGTCGTTTGCTAGCGGACAAGATTTCAAATCCAGTGTCGATGTTTTATGCATTTTGTCTGGCAGACAACAGTGATAAACGATGTAAATCATTCTACTGGAAAATGTCGAACATAATGTCATTCCCCAGGGCACACACACCAGAAGCACAACACACGTCCTATGAAGAGGGAAACTTAACTAGCTATTCACCAATATAACGCACTTCCCATTTGGTAAACCAAACCCACTTCTCACTCTGTCTGCCGTTTACGATGTTCTCTCCACATGGCTTGGCAGGCTACAATAGTCGAGTTGAAGTGAAGATGTGCGATATGGAGCGAAAATAGGTAAATCTTCAGGCTACGGCTACATTTTTGACAGTTGAGCTAGGTATGCTTTGTGCGGTGGTCAAATACTGTAATGTCCTCAGCAAACAATACACTCGACCATTCTTTTTCTTCGTGGTGCATTGAGGTGAACACAACAAACATGACCAAAGCATATGCGGTCATCAATTCAAAATAGCTCGAGTACTGCAAACAGTTATACAATATTATAGACTATAATACTCAAACATGATCGGTTTTTTTTACATATATTTGTAATGAAATCTTACCTGTATAGATGACGTTTATCGCAAGTTCAGAAGAAGCCGACTTTACGCACACATGACCACCATCATACGTTTGTGAAAAAAAGACCCCTACCGATTTTGTCTAGGCTACAGCTGATCCACCTTTAAATGCCAAAACTTAATTCTCCTAGCGCGATGAATAGGATGCTGTCGACCGTTTCCGACGTAGAAGGAGACTGTAGGCAATCGATACAAATTATTAGTAAAGTACAATGCAGAACGGTATGTGACGTGGTTCTGACCAAAACACGGTCTCAAAAAGACAGCGATAAATAGGTGGCTATCTAACAGTTTCTGTGGTTTCTTTTTTTTCCCTTTTTTTTCTCTCCACCTCTCTCCCTCTCTGTCACTGTCTCCCTCACTCACTCTCTTTTTTTAGCCAAGGCGGGGTTTTGTGTCGTTAAACCAATGACATAAACCTATAAGAGACAGCCTCGCCCCCCTACACTCTTCTGTTCAAACACTACTGTTCTGTGTGGATTAGCCTCGGGTGAGCGGGCGCTATTCTGCGCGAGCAGACCCTGAAAACGTTCCAAACGGCACCATATTCACTTGTGCACTGCTTTCAACCAGATTCCGGTCCTAGTTCTTGGTCCAAATCCACTCACTTTGGGAATAGGGTGTGATTTGGGACGGCACCTGTACTCTGAGCGGGGCCACTGTGCACTGACTGTCACCACTTGCTGTGTAGGTTAATAAGTGACAGAGAGTAACGTTTTAGGGTCAGAGATGGATGTTGGCGCTCTCCTATCTTCCACTATCGTTCTTTAAATTACTATGTATTTAAATGTACTACTGTCAAATGAGCTGATCAATTTGAATGATTGATGTGATATAGACCTAGGGCAATCAATGACATGTCATGCTTCTTTTCTTGAAAACAAAAAATTACTGTAAACAACTTTTTTTGGCTTTCTGAAAACAACGTCAATCAATACAGCTCTTTCTATTTAATACTTATCGTCATGAATGTAATTGACAGTGAAACATTCAAAACCATGTCGAAGGAAGATTAGCTCATTCCAGGTAAGCAAACTGTTGCTCATGAGATCAACAGTTGACCCCACCCTAGACACACACCAGTTGCTAATGTAACACAAGGAGAAAATTCCCAGGTATTAGGCTGAGTTACGATACTGGAGGCAGTTTGTATATACAAAGTATTGCTTCAGATAAACATTTAGGAAGTCCTCAGACTGTAACACATTTTTGCTTCCTCTGCAAATATGTAAATCAATCGATTGCAATTATAACTAATAGATTTCAACCAGCCTTTTTGGAAAGAAATGTTTCTTTGTAATGTGCCGACACAGTAGCTCATTTGATTGAGTCTTCTGTATTTTATTTATGAATCGTTTTTTACTGGAAGCCTGTAGGAATTTTACCATGTATGCATGATGTTTGTATATGGAATAAACTTGACCTGCATGCATTGTTACTGATTTATAACACATTGTAAGGGCTGTCTCACTTTGTGTTGTGGTGTGCAAAGGAGGAGTCAGTTCCCGGGAGGAGTTAAAGGGACAATCGACAGCCAATCGGAAGTCAATAAAAAAAGTTACCGATGCAACTCGTTGATCATTGATGAATGTGACTCATGAATGCCTCAACTGTCAACTGTCGTTCCTCGTCAGAACCCCAAATTTAACCTGGTTTCACTCAAAATATAAAGATTTAAATCACTGTTCAAGCTGTCATTTAAAGGGTCCTTATATTTCTCCAACCTCCTGCTCCAACTTTTTTTTTCCTGAAAGGGGCGAAGAGTATGGATTTCAGTGGTTCCTGGTGCTGTTTGATCCTTTAAAAGTCTGTTGTATTGCCGGGCCAGTCAGAATGCTCCTTCCCTAATTCACTGTTCAGATATCTGCATCACATTATCCACTTGTGTCTCCCTCCTCCCTGTACTCAGACTGGACCCCATATGCTCAAGCAGGGCTGGTTCTAGACATAAGCGACTTAAGTGGTTGCTTAGGGCCCCTGACCGCTAGGGGGCCCCAACCACTAGGGCCTGCTAGGGAAGGCGGCCCCAAATCAAATTTTGCTTAGGGTCCCCAAAAGGCTGGAGCCGGCCTTGTGCTCAAGTATTGATCTTTGAGATCGACCATTGTCCACATCGGCATCACAAAGGGCATCCTATCCTTCATTGTGCACTATCTTTGAACACTTCTTTGATTACACACTGCACACTATATAGGGGATAAGGTGCCATTTTGGACACCTGCCAGGTCTCATAAACTCCCTGTCTACTGCTGGTGTGGGTGTGGAGAGGCTTAACCCTGAAAAACAGACCTGCCAAATCCTGTTCCTGGAGGGCTGAAACTTCTTTTTGTTTTGGTTGTACTGTCTGCTGAGGGCTGCTTCGTTGAGTAACATGTGCCTATCTGGCTATCTGAGAGGAATGCACTAACTGTTTGTTGCTCTCGGTGTCAGCTAAATGTTAAATAGAAAAATATATATATCCATATTTCTAGCTAGTTAATCAGCAGGTCTCAGGTCTGAATGGGTCCCATATTAAAAGGAGATGATGTAAAATAGAAGTGTTTGACCTTCAAAGAACCAGGATTATTCAGCTCTTTTATGAAAGTAGAAAAGAGAGAGAGAGGTGTCCTGTTCTGTTTGTTAAGATGGTGATCTACAGCCAATACATATACCTTTTAATAGATAATTTTTTTTAATCGATAAGTAATTTACTAGATAAACATTTTAATAGTCCAGAATACCAGAAGCGACCAAAACCATGAGTGTATTTAGGATAACCTTAAAGGATCAATAACAGTAAATGTTATTTTTCAAACTTATAAAAGTGCATCACGGTTATGAATTAATTCCCTGTGCTGTCTTTTTTGAAAACAACTGAGTCCTTGTTCTACTTTAAATTATCTATGAATATTTAAGGTATGTCTAAAAGTCATGGTTTTGATTTTGTTGGTTGACCACCCAGGCTAATTTAACATGAACATGCATTGTTCTCCAACGAAATACAGTGGCAGCTGCTGGACTAATTAAACATGTATTAGTGTTCCTGAAAAATATATAATAACATTTATATAATACATTAATTGGAATAGAATAACATCATTTTTCCGGTGAGAAAAATCTCCTAGTTACTATATTGACACGCTGATATGCGGCTGGTATTAAAGGCGGAGTGTGCAGATTAGCACATGTTGACCTGAACGTACACTGAAGAGGGTCACTATAATCTATCTGCAGAACCACAGCAGATAGCCCTTCATCTCCCCTGCCTCCCTCCCTCCCCCATGCCTGTCTTTCCCTCTCTCCCCCTATCTGTCTCCTCTTCCTCCCTCCCTCCCTCCCTCCCTGTCACTCTCCTTTTCCCTGTCTTCTCCCCCTCCCTGCCTCCCCTACCTCCCCCATGCCTGTCTTTCCCTCTCTCCCCCTCTCCGTCTCCCCTTCCTCCCTCCCTCCCTCCTTACCCCTGTCCCTTTCCCCGTCGCCTCCCCCTCTCCCTCTCTCGCATACCCTTTCCCTCCCCCATGCCTCTTTTTCCCCGTCTCCCCCTTTTCTCTCTCCAGCTCCCCCTCATTCTAACACTGTCCCTTCTCCCCATTCCTCTGTCCCCCTCTCCCTCTCTCTCCACCTTCCTATCCCTTTCCATCTCTCTCCCTTTCTTTATCTCCCTCCCTCCCTCCATACCTCCCTCTACTCTGCAAGAATTAGGTTACATCCTCCATCTTAAACTGAACCTACGCCAATAATAACAACGTGTGACACAGTGATTTTCATTTCCAAAAAAAAGCTTAGAGTGTTTTTTCTCATTCTCTCCTGTAGTTTGGTAAGACAGTTTCACATCAAATACTGTGAAATGGACATAAACCAGCGCTATCAGGAGACTGCAACTGATGAAGAATATTGTAAAACAGTATACATTGTTATCTTGTTAAATTACAAAACCACAGCCTCTTAAGGTTAAGTGCCATTTTGGCACTTCATATTTAAAAATGTTGGGGTAAAGATATGTGAAGACCACGTGAAGATCCAGACAAGCAGAATGTATACAATGCATTATGGATACAAAAATGCACTGGAAGGATCTACTACATCACAGTAGGTAAGGAGGAAAACGACAGTATAAGGTTGTATTAGACCTTTTGATGTTAACCTTTGACCCTGATCTCCATATAAACACACAGACACCCGCAGGAAGAGAAAGGGAAAGATACACACAAGCAGACAGTTAAACGCACGCACACGCACACAAACACAAACACATACAATCCCAGATTGATGGACGGATGAAGTCTTCACAGTGTGTGTGGGATGGACAGCTTCCCTAGAGATTCACCAATCTACAGATGAATTATTGAAAGTGTGTATAGAATATCGCCCCCCACTACGTTTCTGAGTCTTACACCACTTTTCCTTCTCCCAGTGGGAATTTTATTTGTCGATGCATTTGATTGGTTTGCCTGACCATTCCTTAACGGGAATACTTAGGGATGAGTTTGCGTGGTTGGCTCTGTATGTCGTGTGCGTATGGTTAGATTACACTAAGACTCGTTGTTTCAGATTTTGTAGGTTCTTGTAATAAAACCCATTTAACGTCCTTTGACAATTCTAGGGCAAGCCCAGTCTGATACCAGCTCAACTAGAGACCAATATTCTGGTGCAACATCAACCAGATACCAGTAGTCTAATACCAGGTCAACTAGATACCAGTTATCTGGTTCAATGTAAACCAGAAGTTTGATACAAGCTCAACCAGATAAGTGTTGCCTTATACATGCTCAACCACATTTTAGTCTAGACATCCCAAACTAGGCTCAGGTTAGGGCTATATTGTCAAAGTTAGGGCTTATCTCATTCCATAGAGAGCTGAGTGTCTGCACGTTCCTTAATTGGACACCATCCTCCTGCTGAACGAGTTTGGCCCGGCTGGATTTATGTTAGGGTACAGGTTAAGGTTAGGTTTTACAGTGGGGATACCCTAGAAATCCCAGATAGCACAAACATTTTTTACCCTTTCCCACTCATTCTCTAGGTCAAATCGTCGCCTGGTTCTGGGTTACCTTCCTTAAACCCATTAACACGTATTTGCATAATATATTTCTTAATGATGTGTCTTAATGTGAATGATGTGTCCTTGATAATGGTATAAACATAAATCTTTTTTTATTACTATAGCCTGTCCTGCTTGGTAATGGCATTATTCTTAGAGGGTTGCTGGGGAGGCCAAACACACACACACACACACACACACAAACAAGCGGTTAGAGAAACTGTGTATGACCTTCCAAGCGACCCCCAGGAATAGTCCTATGTGAGTAGTGTACAGTGGGTTTTAACAACAGGCCATAGGGGCAGATAAAAACTGAGGATGTGTTTTGGATACTCCTGATGTTGTTGTCAGGGGGGCCACAGGAGGTGCTCATTCTGGAAGTGGGCTGATAATCTGATCTCTATATGGACCAAGCCTCCACTGAGAAGCTACTTGAGTACCAGCCCATCATGTTACAGACGAACAGCCTCAGTTATCAGTCCAGGGTTGCGTTCTTGATGTTCTGGGGTCTCCATGTTCTCAGGCTGACAGCACTAAGTGGCCTTCACACATCAGACCTACTTAATCCAAGGCTGAAGGAGCTAGCAAGGTCCTGCTCCGTGTCAAAGGTCACGGACGGCCTTGCCGGGGGTGGGGGCTCTGGGAGGAGGGTGGGTGTCCTTGGGTGTCCTCGCATTCAGGAACCATAGAGAGCAATTGACACAAAAAATGTTCTGGGTCTTCCTTTTAACAGATTGTTGAAGAGGTAATATATTTTGGTGTTTTAGATGTACATTTGCCCCTAGTATTTAAACTCTACCATTGAATTTTGGGATGTGAAATTTTTGTTTGCATATGTCCCCCACTCTCTTCTCAAGGGTGGGATTCAGGTGACAGCAAGATGGAGGAGGTGAATCCCTGACACTCAAACATTTTTACCTGCCCCCCAAATTAATGTTATAATATCAACATTATAAATAATTCCTCTCACCAGAATGAAAGGGCAGGACAAATGTCAAAATGGGGTTGACAGTTACCCTTTAAAAATGTATGAATTGTAGATTTGATTTGTGCGCCTATGTGCGTATGTGCGTGTGCGTGTGTGCATGCGTGCGTGCGTGTGCATGTGTATGTGCGTATATGCGTATGTGCGTGTGTGCGTGTGTGTGCATGCGTGTGCGTGTGTGTGTGTGTGTGTGTTCATGCATGTGTAGTGGTAAACAATGAACAGAGGCTCAGCCAGGCACAGATACCCAGTGGGTCCTCTTGAACTTGTGAAATAGGGTTGACGCCCCCCCCCTCTAAATGATCTCCTGCCATGTCACAATGCAGACTGGAGCACCCCAGGAGGCTAACTTGAATCAATTCTGGTAATGATGTTTGTAATTTAGAGGGCTAATGACATGCACTATGAGCCAGAAGATTATGTTTCCCCATAGAGGAAGATGCATTTCTGAGTCGAGTGTAAGGGAAGGAGAGAGCCAACGAGGAAGAGAGAGAAACAGACAGTTTGCCGTGACAGTGTTTTTACTGTAAGGGGAAAAACACTGTCATTGAACATTATTTTTCATTTTATTATAATTTTAGCAAACTGTATTCATATGTATATATTTAGTCTCTTGTTATAGAGGCTATATATCCACATTTTCTGTTTAGTTATGAACCAGTTTAGAAAGCAACTGCACATGTAGGCAGAGGCACAAGGGCCACTCTGTGCAGAATAAAGTATTAGTGTAAAATTTTACCTAGTAATTAATATACTGACAAGTTTTCTATAATAGGTTTAAACATGTCCTTGGGGTCGTTCTGTGTATTTTATCTCCTCCAGAACTAGCACAACCAGTGGAACTAGCACAACCAGTGGAACCAGCACAACCAGTGGAACTAGCACAACCAGTGGAACCAGCACAGCCAGTGGAACTAGCACAACCAGTGGAACTAGCATAACCAGTGGAACTAGCACAGCCAGTGGAACTAGCATAACCAGTGGAACTAGCACAGCCAGTGGAACTAGCACAGCCAGTGGAACTTGTCAAGTCCTTGACCACTCACGAGAGCTAGTTCAAGGCTACAAGAAAATTGTTTAATGTCTGTGGGTCTCCTGGAAGAGGTTTTCAAACCCTGATTGCCGAACACGTTGTTTTCTCTGAACATGTCAACCCACTGCACACGCCAGCCCTCAGGGCACGCTGAAGGCTGCTTGCAACAGCAGGTTACAGATGCCAAATCGTACTTTGACCATCGTTGTCGCAGGAATATTTCAATTTGAAATGTCAATGTTATTTTCCTGCTAAAGCAAACTGTCTCTAATTATGATAGAGCATCTGTACATAGTATGGAGAGTTTTGGAAAAAATTGTTTATGGAGAAGGCCATGCGCAATGATAACAAACTATAAATAAAAATGTGTTTGGAAATGGAATTCATGTGCAGGTGAGTTAAAAAGAAAGACCACTTCTGTGAAACCCTGTGGCACAATCTTCTAATGGGAAGAATGGGAGGGGGCAGGGAACAGGGCATCTTACCCCGCTAGCTAGTCGCAGCCAGAGAAAATGTAAAAAAACCTATTGTGAAGTTTTGTGTTTTTTTGAAAGAATTCTGGAGTGGGGGGGGGGGGTCTTACCCTAAAGGCTGAAGCGATGTGCTACTTTAGACCGGAGCCCATTAGGACAGTTTGACCAGTACCGGTCATTTGCAGGTCATTGTCTCAGCTGTGTCCTGTTGTTACCAGCCGGGCCTGGTCAAAACCAGGGCAGTAAACACCGCCGTTAGCGCTGCAGCCATACAGCGCCAGGTGCCGTCTGTCCCCTCAGATTAGCCCGCTAGACATCTGAAGATGGTGCCTTTGTCTGTTTACAGAACACCCTTTGGGTTCATTGATGCTTGTTTCCCGGGAGATGTGAAGTAGGAGACCATGCTGCTTTTGCCACTGGACATATTATGTGTGTGTGTGTGTCTTGTACAGGTCATTAACAACCTATTTGAAGACTTTTGTCAATAGGTGCCAAGACGACAAGCGCGAAAACATCACCCCCCACACCAACCTCCCCTCTCCTGCCTCCCTCCTCCGCCTCATGCCTCTCTCGTCTGCTCTGTTCTCCGCTGCTTTTTATTTCTCATTAATATGCTAATGAGCGGCTCTTGTTGTTGGTCTGGAAGAAAGCTGTCATGTCGTTTGGTGACAGGCAGGCAGGCAGGGCTGAATGTTTGGGTTGAGTTTGGTTTCTGTTTCGGGAACACTCCTGCGTTCCAAGTGACACCCTCACTGTATCCGCGGTGAACTTCTTATGACCAGAGACCTATGGGGAGATAGAGTGCGATTTGGGACACATCCCTGAGCTGAATGTCTTATCTTGGTTTAGGCAGTGAATCAAAAATGTAAACATCACTTCCTTACCATCTGTCAGACAGCTTAGAGGTATCATTTGTAATACATGAATAGGCAAATGATCTGTCTGTCTTCCTGTCTGTGTCTGTCTTGTCTTTTTATCTTGACTTTGTGTTACAGTTAATTACTCAGAAGGAGAATGTACTTTAATCATCTCTATTCCTGTTGGAGGATAGAGACACAACACACGTGTACTAACACACACACACACACACACACACACACACACACACACACACACACACACACACACACACACACACACACA
>JACXGI010013870.1:0-19976 GCA_016801175.1 Esox masquinongy | reverse complement strand
GTGTCAATGGTCGTCTTTTGGACAGCTGTCAAGTCAGCAGTCTTCCCCATGATTGTGTAGCCTATAGAACTAGACTGAGAGACCATTTAAAGGCCTTTGCAGGTGTTTTGAGTTAATTAGCTGATTAGAGTGTGGCACCAGGTGTCTTCAATATTGAACCTTTTCACAATATTCTAATTTTCTGAGATACTGAATTTGGTTTTCATTAGTTGTCAGTTATAATCATCAAAATTAAAAGGAATAAACACTTGAAATATATCAGTCTGTGTGGAATGAATGTATACATTATCCAAGTTTCACTTTTTGAATGGAATTACTGAAATAAATCAACTTTTTGATGATATTCTAATTATATGACCAGCACCTGTACATGTGAAGATTTTTTTTTTCTCGGAGAGATCTTTTGACTGAAAATGATACTTGGTGATTACATATGTTGTCCAGCAGGGGGCTACCCATATTTTGACGTCTCTTTGCATAACGTTTAACGAACTGAATCGTCGCCTGTGATTGCTACGCTGTTCTACTGTCCAGTCCAGTCCCTACAGCAGAGAAAGTTTACAAAACGGTAAACTAACATGAGTTACTGTGTAAATACTAATAGCTATTGATGTGGTTCTACACTTTTTTACCATCAACTAATCCGTAGCTTCCTAGGAAGCTGTGATAAAATAATGTTTCATTATTGTTAGCTAGAAAGCTATGCTAACACACCGCTTCCTTACTAGAAGGATACATGTACAGCTAGATGAAACAGTGGAAAACGTTTAGTTCATTTGTCGGTATGTATACATAATGCATGCATTTCATGAATGTATGTTGTTTTATCAGACTGCTCTGGGATTACTGGCCTGAAAATGTGCGGGAGGACTGCTTGTACTCTTGCGGCAGATGAAGTCAGCCGTGCTTCTCAGTACAGAACCCGCGGAGGGCAGCGGCGACAGCCCAAGTGGAAAGATGGCGATTCGGATAACTACAGACCTTCCTACAACAAGAGCCCCCAGTCATTGAGCCCAGTGTTATTGTCCCAAAGACATTTTGACAAGGTGAACGTTTGTAAAAACTGAGGCAGATTATCTGACCCTGGTTAGCGGGTGTCATTTGAATTGTCTGGAAGGACACGTTTCCCTTATTAACTGGAACGTCCCCATCGTACTTCTATCCCTCAGAATTCCCCAGTGGATGAGTGTGTGCTGGCAGCAATGCGTTGGGGCCTGGTGCCTGCCTGGTTCAAGGAGAATGACCCCAACAAAATGCAGTACAGCACCAACAACTGTCGCAGTGAGAGCCTGCTAGAGAAGAAGTCCTACAAGGTGAGTGAGTTCACTTAAGTTCCACATTTTCTGCACCTTCTGTCAGCTGAGGAGGCCACATATACCTGGATCAGACATATTCTGCACTAGACTGTCAGAGCCTTCTTGGGGAGCCAGGGGAGGGTAAACGTCAACATCGCTAATTTGTGATCAGTAGCACTTGTCGCTATCACCGTCATTGTAATCAAAATGCGTGATGTAAGAAGAACGACATGATGGAATTTAATCAGTCTTCTTAACCTCCGTCTGGTTGCCGTTCGTGGTGGTGCAGGTCAGGGAAAGTGCTTTCTTATGTGACTCAGTCATATTCAGTAAGTAATAGCCGCAGCCGCTAAGTTATTAACGTTTAGTGGCCACAGCCGCTAAGCTACTATTGTTATGGACATTCACGCTATTTTCCTCCTTTCTTTTTTCTGCCCTGCTCACATATGAGTGTTTCATATTTTAAGAACTTTGCTGTCCATCTCTTGTGCAGTGTAGCAGGCTCAGGCTGACTGAGTAAGCTACCTAACAACTTTCAGGCTTCTGCTGTGAGAAACAAAATGGGACAGAGTAAGAGAGAGGGCTTTGGTCTCAAACAAATAATGTATTTGAAGGCATGATTTAATTTGAGTATCATTTTGAGTAACACGATCAGATCTTAAGACAAAAAATAAATATAAAAAACGGAATGTATTGTTATATTTTTAAAACGTTATTTCAGTTTGAATTTTCAGGCCTTCTGGGGCCACAGGCAGCTGCCTATGTACCTCGCCTAATGGTAGCGACTGGCAGTGCTGCATGCATCCTCAAAATTGTCATTAACAAAATGTATGTGCTGTGTGGTTCCAGGATCCACTGCTGAAAGGACAGCGCTGTGTTATCCTAGCCGATGGCTTTTATGAATGGAGAAGGCAGGAGAAAGACAAGCAGCCCTTCTTCATCTACTTCCCCCAGGCGCAAGGGCCTGGTCGTTTGAAAACAGAGGACCAGCTTGAGCTGCCCTGTAAGAAAGAGCCACAGACATGCACTTCTGAGGAAGATGATGTAGACCTCAAGAAGGTGGGCTGAGCTGACACTTTAGAACCATACTGACACACACACACAACTGATAGCATTCAGAGTGGCTAGGGTCTGTTTCCACTAATGACATACCCTATTCACCTCCTTCTCAACAACACTATCACATTTTCCTTGTAGCATTTGATAATATAAGCATTGCTTTTTCACTCCATGCATGAAGTACATTTGTGTGTCTTGTGTAGGAGGACAAAGAAGACAGTGAGTGGACAGGATGGCGGTTGCTGACCATTGCTGGGCTGTTTGACTGCTGGACACCCCCTAGTGGTGGAGATCCCCTCTACACCTACACCGTTATCACAGTAAAAGCATCCCCTAATCTTCAAGGCATCCATGACCGGTATGGCTTCAGTCTCAAGCATTACTGTTTCTGTTTATTAGAGCTTGTGTATGTAGGATTGCCAATGATTGTGCTTGTTATCCAGGATGCCAGCGATTCTGGATGGAGAGGAGGAGGTCAGAAGATGGCTGGATTTTGGTGAGGTGAAGTCATTAGACGCCCTTAAACTGCTTCAGTCTAAAAACACACTGACCTTTCACCCTGTCTCCTCATTGGTCAACAACTCTCAAAACAACTCCCCTGAGTGCCTGCAGCCAGTGGATCCTCAGGCTAAGAAGGTACAACTACCCGACGGTCAGACCTTCATGTGTTCAGTTCTTGAATAACTTATGGTTGTAAGGTTTTCTCAGACCAAAGACAACCTCCAAATCTACATTTGAAACCTTAAGGAGATTCTGCATCATACCACATTTAACACCTCAAAGAAGTTCTCTACCATCCATATACTACATTAAACACCGTAAAGAGATTCTCTACCATCCATACTACATTTAACACTGTAAAGAGATTCTTTACCATCCATACCACATTTAACACCTCAAAAAGATTCTCTACCATCCATACTACATTTAACACTGTAAAGAGATTCTCTACCATCCATACTACATTTAACACTGTAAAGAGATTCTCTACCATCCATACTACATTTAACACTGTAAAGAGATTCTTTACCATCCATACCACATTTAACACCTCAAAAAGATTCTCTACCATCCATACTACATTTAACACTGTAAAGAGATTCTCTACCATCCATACTACATTTAACACTGTAAAGAGATTCTTTACCATCCATACCACATTTAACACCTCAAAGAGATTCTCTACCATCCATACTACATTTAACACCTCAAAGAGATTCTCTACCGTCCATACTACATTTAGCACTGTAAAGAGATTTTGTATTGTACCATACTACATTTAACATTTAAACAGGTTCTATACCATACTGCATTTAACACAAACAGGTTCTGTATCATACATTTAACACTGTGAACAGGTTCTGTACTATACTACATTTAACACCTTAAACAGGTTTTATGCCATACTCAATTTAACACTGTAAACAGGTTCTATACCATGCCAGATTTTCCTCCCAATCTCTACATACCCATAATTATATACACCTTTCCTTCCCCAGAAGCCATCAGCCAGCAGTAAAATTATGATGGGCTGGCTGAAGAGCAGCACGCCTTCAAAGAGGAAAGAGCCAGACACTGGGGACCTCAAAGAGGAAAGGCACAGGGGAGAGGCCAGGCCTGAGAAACAGCTCAAGACTACAGGTCCTCTCCAACAGTGGCTGCAGGGAGCCGCTAAGAAACCCAGGACCAAATAAGTGGGACAGAAACAATGACTGGCTCTGAAGAGGGAAACAAACGGAACAATGTTGGCCATGTTGTCTTGATATTGGCGTGATTGAGGTGGAACAGAGCAAATGGCTTCCAATTGTTTTCAATTCTGTCTGGCGTCAGTTGAAGATAATGTTATTAAACCATTCACATATTTAGATGATACTTTATGTTAGGTGTCAACCTTCACTAGTTTTTAATTGACATATTTCTGTACGACTATGCAAATCTACACATTTGAATGTACTCGTCTTCCAACAGGTGAGTGCATGAACCATGGCTTTCTCTTTTCTACTTACAGTAACACAGACAGATTCTTTACCGTTTATTATTGTTATTACTTGAAACCCAAAGACCAATTTCAAACAATGTAGATGAAGTGCATTTATCATTTCATTATTAATACAATGATTAATGCTTCCCATATTTTTTTGTAAGGTTTGTTTTCTATCTTGTCCTCTATATGATTTGGACATTGCAACTGAAACTCTAAACACAATATATGAACAGACAGTAAAATATCTGATTGGTTAAAAAAGAAATATCAAGCACTTAAACAATTTGCAAACCTGAGCTATCGGCAGAGACGGGAGCCGTCTTTATCTGCTTTTAACATGCTTCCTTTGTTCGGATCTTGTCTGTTTGCACGATCAGATAACCATGTGTCTTCACCTCATCTACACATGTCCAAAGATGTGTCCAAAATCCAAATGTGGAGAAGATCCTGACAAAGGCCACATACTAGAACCAGGTTTATGAACAGGGCCAGAGAGATATGGAAATTGACGACAGGCTTTTGCCATCACAAAATGATTGACAGACTTAAAGGTTTGCAAATATACAGTCTTGGAACAGTTAACAGTGTAAAAAGAAGACAATACAGAGGTACTAGCTAATAGTAGTAACTACTAGTAATGAGTCATACCCCAGACAAATCTTTCTGTCCCCTCCAAAACTGTCAGCTAGGACATTCTCCCTGATTCTACACCCTTGTGTCAAGTCTCAAAATGATACAAACAAATCTGCTGCCTGGCTTTCCTCATTAAGAAACAGAATGTTGAGGGAGATGACTGAGCTTGGCAGCAAAGTAAAAATTCCACACTGCCTCTTTACCCTTCAACTTAATTTATTTTGGCTCCAAAATGAGGTGTCTTTAACCCTATTCACACAGATCCAGTATTACTAGAGAACATTGGTTAAGAATGTCTGTATTCTGGTGGACAATTTGGATAGAACAAATTATCCCATCTTTTTCACTCCAATAAATCTGCAGTAATATCAGAAGACTGGAGGTTTTTATAACTGGTGTGAATATATCAACATGCCTTGATAATAATAGGATACACTGAATTAGCTACCAAATGTATATTATCTGTTACCATCACATTCGAACTGAGGAAGTGTGATCATAATCATTATTTTAGCAATCCTCACAAGACATGTTAAATACCTCCAGCCAGCGCATGAGAGCTAAACACTTGTACAATGTTTAAATGTTTTTTTAGCATGAAAATACCCAAAACTGGACAAACCCATATTTTAGGGATGGGTGGGTAGTTAATCTGGTCAGTTAATTGTCCCTACCCCTGTGGAGTTGGCCATCTTGATACCTGAAATTTCTCTTGTTTCTAAACCCTAAGTAAAAACTGCCGACAAGGCAGATTTGGACAAGATATGGATGACACGTGTAGATTTATGCTTGTGCACCTAATTACATAACCTGACCTCCTCCAGGGAACAATCTTGTGCGAATAGGGCTTTAAAACAGTTTGAAAACATCTACATGACAACAAAGTGCAAAAAAATGTATTGAACAACCCATTTCTATGTTGGACCTAATAGTACACATCTAAGCCAATGAACACATCTCTTTGGGCAGTACATTACAGTACATTACCAACACACTCTTTCACACACTGATATACATTATTCATTCTGATTCTTCATAACTGGAACTGGAACCTAAAAAGGTCTTTGAGCCATGGGGGGATATGTCATTTTATTAAATTCTCTAATAACCGTCTGGGGGTTCTTTGGGCTCGCAGACTCATCTGGACAGTAAATGTGTGATGTGGCAGACAATGGGTGAGTGTAACGTGTGTGTGTGCGCGCGCGTGCGTGCGTGCGTGTATGTGCGCGTAAAGTATACTTTACTATGAGCGGGACTCTGCTGGCATCTAAGAAGGCCAGTGATAATATTGGGCAGAGGGGAGCACACAGTGGAGTGGGGATCAGGGGTAGACAAGGCAAGACAGGGTAGCAGGGCCGACCGTCGGGCCCCTGGAGGCCTCCTAGGTCTTCAGCAGCTGCAAGCTTCTGCCGACGGCTTGGCCCGTTCGTTCCTGTCCAGCTTGATTGGTTCCGGGAACTCGTTGTACAACTCCACCTCTGTCTCCTAATAGAAGAAAAACACAAGATGCCACCGTTTTCTTGTTTTTACTTCCGACATGCATGGACATTAATACTGTAAATGAAAAACCCACACGTGGCATCAGACTCAGCTCTGCTAACCTCCCCCCCACACCTGTTTAAGAGCGTTGCGTGCGATAGTCTGGAAAGCCTGCTCAACGTTGATGGCCTCTTTAGCGCTGGTCTCGAAGTAGGGTATGTTGTTTTTGCTCTGACACCAGGCCTGCGCCCGTTTGGTCGTCACCTGGCATACAGACACGGCAGCTGTCAATCCGGGAATTAACTGAGGTACTCGGGTCTCGATGCATTTACATTTTACTCGTTTAGCCGACGCTGCTAACGCTACACATTAACCCACCTGTCTGTTCTCCAGGTCGATCTTGTTGCCTAGCACGACGAAGGGGAAGTTCTCTGGGTCTCGGGGGCTGGCCTGGATGAGGAACTCGTCCCTCCAGCTGTCTAGGGTCTTGAAGGTGTTGGGGGCGGTCACGTCAAACACCAGCACACAGCAGTCAGCCCCACGGTAGAAGGCCACGCCCAGAGACTGGAACCTCTCCTGGCCCGCTGTGTCCCAGATCTGGAACACAGCACAGGGGAGAGGGGTTAACGTTCATGAGTATATCCATCAGCCGGTACTTGACAGCCCTCAGAGTTTGGAATAGGAGAATTGACTGGATCCCCATTCATCAGTACCTGCATGGTGACAAGCCTGTCGTCTACCATCACTTCTTTCGTCAGGAAATCAGCTCCTATTGTGGCTTTGTACTGGTTACTGAACTTCTTATTCACATACTGGTTCATTAGCGAGGTCTTCCCAACTCTGACAAGACATGTTCACGTCAGTGACTGTTTGATTTGTAAACATATTTCCTGACCTTTTGTATGAACAAAGTGTCATTTGCTGTGGTAGGTAGACAGGACACTCACCCAGAGTCTCCCAGGATGATGACTTTGAGTAACACTTTCTTCCTAGACGTCATTGTGCCACAGCTGAGGAAAGACAAGGGGCACTCAGTTACAGCGGTGGACTGTGACTAAGAATTACCTTCACACGGTCATTCTTGGGCTGTCTTGGCAAACATATTACAACAGCAGCCTGTAACACAGTATGAGCATGTTGTGTTTGCTGTGGAACATCCAGAGATAAAACCACAGTGTTTAGTCCCTACAGCCTGATACAGGCAGTATTCCAGTAAGCTACTACCAACTAACCTACTTACCACCACCAAGGCTTACTCCTGAAAACACCACAACGCCTCCTTTGTGCAAAGGACTACTTCAACTAGCTGCTCTCTCACTAGTCATGTGGTTGACAGCTACCGGTCCCGTTATGGGAATCAGGAGACACGCCAGCACATGCAGACATTCACCAAGACGCAAACAGACGCATGAAACAGTGGGTACAATAGGTGTTGCTCATTAAACCGCCAACGTGTCAGATGTGGAACCGCCACACCCATTACATGTTGCGATTGGTCATCTGACAGTGCGTGTAGAAACTATCCCAGGAGGGATGGTTCTGGGAATGGAATCACATCCATTTTGTCCCCTACCAGAGACCGAGCCATGTAAACGACAGGCTTAGTCTTTAAACTCAGCCAACAACGTGTTAGTCTAATTTCACTAGCGCAGGACCCAGGTTTGGGGATGGGAATGAAGGCTGACCATAGGCCTGAACCAGAGATATGGCATCATATGAAGGACGGCAGCGATGTAATGCCATGGTCATCGTCAACAAACACATTTGGAATTCACTTCAGTAACTTGATGCCAAACATGCAATGAGAAAGGGCCTTGTTGTTGTTGCTGAAGTACACTGTAACAGGATCCTATCAAACGTTATGATGGTTTAAAAATAGTGTTACTTACAACATCAAGCATGACTGTGTTGCAAGTTTTCCCCTTTTCTGTACAGCAAAAGACATCAGCATGAAACGTTTGAAAGCTTTTGAGTTAATGACTGGACATTACTTTAAAGGGGTTAATGTGTCAAAAGTAATACCTTTTTTCATGGATTTAATAGATTTATGGATTTCATAGATTTAATAAATATACATTTGGTTTTAAAACTGGGTGAGCAGTATCTCCAAACCAAAACAAGTGAAATACATGAAAGAAATGCACCTCTGTCACTGGTAACTATGGAGATAGATTTATATCAAAATTATGTAAACTTGTAAGTAGTGAGTCACAAAGACATAATGCAAATGTCAAATAAAAATCACACTGACAAGAAATATATACATATTGTTTCACAAACATATAAAAATCCAAAAACAAATGAAGACTCACAGAAAAAAAAAACTTTTAAATGTAGATAATATTATTTTTCAAGATCTGTGTCTGAAAGAGAGACACGAGTGCCTGTCAGTGGAGCATAAACTAAGGAAAGTTCATTTCTGTAAGCAACTAATATCTCATTGAGTTTATTTGACATACACAGGTTATAGAAAACTGTCCGTTATATTACTAATCAATCACTAATATCCCGATTACATTCTTACAAGCATCATTATAATGGCATAAATAAAGACTAGCATAAGGAAATAAGCCAATGAGGGTCCAGAAACATTAGGAAATAGGCCACATGATCCCATTGACTAAACTACACAACAAGGCAAGCTCTCAAATGCATTCACATTTTTGGAGTTCTCTTGCACAAGCAGTTTCCTCAAAGTCTCATACTAGATCATACAGAATAGTAGCCATAGGTTGCACCTTCAAGAGTGTCAACATCCACTACCTCTGTTCTCTGTTTTCAATAAAGAGTAATAGCAGGCAAAGGAGCCTCCCCTGGACTGATAAAAGGACCATGCAGTTTACATTATGCTAAACTTTTATTAAGTACAACGTTTGCACAAAATATACGAACAATATAAAACAGCACAGCAAAACATGACATTCTAATGTGAACATTTCCTCCCCACCAGATAGAGAAAATGAGAATTGTCATATTAACTTTAAATGTGAGTCAATTAAAAACCACTGATTTCAAAGTTAAACGGACAGACAAAAAAGCTAAAGGACTACTTTCCACAATTTCCTCAGAAAATATGACAAAACACATTTACATAAACAGCAAATTTTTTAAGTTTTGTAACCGAATAATTGTAAAATACCCCTGTTTTGTATGTGGCCACGTTTCCTCAAAATGCTTAAATATCTACTCTGGATATTTTTTTATCATTAATTCTACAGTGAGTGAAGTGGATATGATTCTGTAACATCATGGGTCCTAGATCTGTACTATAAATAAATGCAGTTACAATAAGCCTTAGCCTATTCCCTATTTTTAAGGATGAAAAAGGTTTGAAATATATATGCCATTTATACAGCTAAGTCAAATTAAACTAGTTCTTCAATTCTGGAAAATTCATCACAGGACTTGCAACCAGGAACACTGAAACGGGATTTAGAGCTAGATGAGCGATTAATGAAACATGATGCATTATCGTGCCAAAAGCATGGCAAAAATGGGCAGAACCTAGGTCTGAAACAAAACCACACAGCTCTTGAATTTCTAACATTAAAAGGTGAGTTAGAAAATGTAGTTATTTGGTAGACTCCAATCCGAACCCATGACATTCGTGAGAGGCGGGTCACATGGTTTTCTCTGTTAGAAAGCAACACCAATGACAGGCCAAGTCGTTTTCAGGGCCATCATTAACTCTAATGGGACATTTAAAACGAACGAAAAACTTAGAAAATCACGTTGGCCTGCGTGTTCAGTGTTTTCGTTAGACATAGGAACTGAAGAAAAAACAAAAGCTGATTTGGATTTTTTTTTTTGAACAATCGTCTTATTCGAAATTCCAAATAGGAAACTTGGGGATCATCCTATGTAGTGCAGTAGTTATCCGACGTGAGTGATAGGTCGAATAGTCCGGAGTTCCTAGTTGTTTTGAACGTTGGCATTTAACCAACCAGATTAGTTAAACTGACTAGCTAGCATTAAGTTATAATTACTGTAGTTACCTAGACTGTCAATCTTATTAGCTAGCGTGTTAACTTTGACCTAACAACGCGTGTCTGCGATGACATACTACTACTAGCAAGCTAAGAATCTGACTTACCATTGCATTAGCTTTTGTAGGTTACGTTAACGTTCAAGTACGTTAGCTATTAGCTTGCTAGATACGTCAACGCCGTGATTTTAGGACAGCAGTTAGTAGTTATGGTTCAAGACATGTAGCTTACTGACTAATTGACAATCAAAACATAGTAGAGTCTGCTCTACTATAATACTGGTGTGTACAGCAGGTCTGCATGTCGCCCAACGCCCACTGCGGGGAAAAACGACTACTGTACTAGTTACGTTTGCTAGCTACTGGCTGTGTGGCTGGTCAACATAAAACACCTAATACAACATTAGTGCCCAAAATATTGCGGGCTACACATCTTACCTTGATCAAGCCAAAACTAGAGATGGTATATTTAAGAATGTCAACAGGGGCCTCACGTCTTGCTTGGTGAAAAACAGATAAAATGTTGCCTGCCCCCTCCACCGACAACCAAGCTGGATAGCTAGCCGCTAGCTAACGTCGTTACGCCGCAGAGACCGAAGACTGGCTCGTGTTTTTGGGGTAGTTGAAGTCAGAACGCACGTCTCTTTAATTTGACGAAATCTTCTTTCAATACCTATAGCTAGCCACACGTGCTTCAAAAGAAAATAAAATATGAAGCAACAGGAATCACTGGTTGTTTACTTCAATTGGGCCAAATTTTCGCCTTTCTTTTTCTATATCTTGTCACTTCCTCCCAAACAACCTCTGTGTCGCGAACTTAGACGTCATCACATGTGTTGAGAAGACACGCCCAAAACCCTGCCACTGATGGTGCTGGTCTCTTTTCATCACTAAGATTTGCTCAAAGCAGGGTCGTAGAATTTTTTTTAAGGGGGGGAGGGGTCTAGGGGGTCATATCCCTCCGGAAAGATTTGAAAGTCCTGGTAACCATTGACCCTGACCCCCCCCCCACCCCAAATATACGACACAAACCTACTCCTTTGGCTTAAGAGTCAAGTAACCTGCCTAGGCACTCAGCAAGTTGTTAAAATTATAAATTGTTCATATGTCACTGGCTACAGTGTGATGAAGGCATCTCCCAAGAGATCTGGATCTTTGCGCAGCCTGTCTGGTTCTAACATCGTTTTAGCTCTGTTAGGCAATTGTTGAAAATGAGCAGTTCTTCGTATTAAGATTTCTTATGCATTGTCTGCCTTCTAAAGAGAAGGGACGGTTGCTTGCTTGCTTGCTTTTCTGCTCCCAGGCAAGCAGAACAGCAAACATCCAGCAGCATCCATCCAGCAGCATCCATCCCACTGCTGAGAGCATCTGTCACAATGCTGATGCCTCCAACCCTACCCTGATCAAGTATGATTGTTCAGTCCCTGGATTTGGAGACCAGATGCTTCTGCAAGTGCTATTGGAGGGCCAGTAGGGGCATTAAAAGCTATGCAGATCAAACCCGGATGCACCAGTGAAGGGGACATTGTTATACTTAGGGCGCTGTCTTTGGGACTTTGGACGGATGTACTCACTTTGTGGTCACTAAAGATCACTTATCATAAGAGTAGGGTATTAATCCTGGGGGCCAACATTTCCAATCTGCCCCCATCATCATTATCATCAATAATGTAAGCTGCTCTGGATGAAATGTAAATTCATCATCTGCCAAAATGTCTGGAATTTTATGGCACAATATTGTGCTCGGCTTTATCCCCAGGAGTTCAAGCCAGCCGGTTCTTTCATGTGGTTGTAGTAATCACATATTTATTTTACCTAAGATGTTGACTCAAATCTAGGTTTTACATTAAGATTTCTGGCATCTGTCAAGTATGTTTTGCAAGCGTTCCTGAAAACCTCTCTCATGGGGAGTGGAAATAACAACTGCCCAGCTTCTTGCACCAGTGCAAATATTTACCTGCCACAACATATCTCTAAAGAAATGGCTTTGTTTCTAAGCAGCAGTACAGGAAGCTTTTCTTTAGACACAACACTGAAGTAACTGTTTATTGGGAATAAATTAAAAGGGTTTGCAAAGCCATTTCCAAACTATTCGAAATACTTCAGTCCGCTGTCTAACAGATTGTCTACAAATCGAGAAAACTCTAGACCTACGAAAGTGTACATAGTGCAGGGCGTCCCACCCAATTCAGCTGAAGAGCTGACCCAAAGATGCTTTAAGATGTCTCTAAGAAACCCAAGGTAACATTAAGGGATCTACAGGCCTCCCTTGCCACAATTAATGTCGAAGCGCATTAGTCAACAGTAAGAGAGACTGCACAAATTTGGCCTACATGTGAGGTCAGGAAAGAAGCCTCTGCTCTCAAAAAAAAAAAATCAAGATACCACTCAAGTGTGGAAGTGAAGATTACATACCCATATATTGTATGTTAGTAAAGAATAGAAACTTCAAATGCTTCAGATTCTTACATCCGGTAGGCCACCTGGCTCGTACTTTATCTTTAGCAGAAACATTACCGTAATGGCTCTCTCTGCTGTATTGTATTGGGAACAGCACCTTGGTACTAGTTTACGCCATTACGTTAGTGCGTAAGGAATGAATGAAGCGTCATCCTTTCGGCTGCAGCTTCGAATCGATTCTAGATAGCTGTGCGCGGCCTTTCTTTGCTGCTTTTGTTTTAGCCCAACAATTACCCAAACTATCTGCTGTTTAATTCGTTATGATGGCGAGAAATAAACTCTTCGTCACACTCCCGACTTGTCTGCTCCTTATCACTGGACTGTGTTATCAAGTGGCTGCTGACGACGTGCTGGTGAACGAGGAGGTTAAACGAACCGTGGACCTGAGCACACACCTTGCTAAGATTACAGCAGAGATACTTCTGTCAAACCAGGCAGATTCTGCGGTGCATAGCTTTATATTGGCTGTAGAGTCTGACCTGGCCCCCCACCTCGCGTACATCGGAGCATCAGTAAGTGATATCGGAATGTACTGGATGTAAACCGAACAGTTTAATATTAGCTTGACTGCTAGCTATGGTATCAACTTAGCTAGCATGCAAATTATCTTTGTACTACTACTGCATCATCCAGTCAATGTACTCTAGCTACTTGCTAGTTAACAAATGTCTGATATTGTTAAATAGCCAATCAAGTTAACTAGAAGGGCTTTAACAAAGAACGTTTTTATAAGTGCATTATGTGATCATAGCGTGGAACCGTTTGAATGTGTTTGCGAGTGTATTTCCGCAACACAACTCGCTCTACCTCTGTAGCCGAATGACACGTATGCGCTGAGGGGAACTACTTCCGTGTTTGACGACGAATTTTGTGTGCATTATTTTGAATTACCTAGGGTCACTATGTCACAACGTCACTAAAAGCACTCCGTTATCTGACCATGTTGTAATTGTATATTTGGTTGTTTGTGTGTGATAGCAGTGATTGCACATCGCCCATACACGCGTAGAATGAACACTCGCATTCTGCACACTCAATCCTGCCTGCAATGAACAAATGTACAGCTGAAGTAATAAAAGTTGGAGTGCAGCGTCATGTATATGTAAACACATTTCTTGCCTTTGCCAGGTAAAGGGTGATGAAGAGGAGGATGTTATGCTTGAGCTTAAGCAGACAACAATCCAAGGTCAAAGGTGAGAGGGCTGTATAAACAGTAACTATTGTCTTCTACTAGGATTACAGTGTTAAGTTTGTAGATTTGCTATTTTCACCATGTTAAACAACACTATTTTACTAGTTGTTCATCAATTCGTTATTAGGTGTCTCTCCCTCCTTGATATCCACCTTAAATGTGTTTATTGGTTGGTGTCCACTGGCTTGACCCCTGTACTTTCCACCATCTTACAGTGGGGAGTTCTACAAGGTGCAGGTGCCGTCCAGCCTGGGCGCGGGCTCTAAGCTGCGGGTGAAGGTGGAGACCGTGTTCAGCCATGTCTTGAGGCCCTTCCCCACCCACATCACCCAGGCGGAGCGTCAGCTGGTGGTGTTCCAGGGGAACCACTATTTGTTCTCTCCCTACCCCACCCGCAGCCAGACAACCCGCGTCCGCCTCGCCTCTAAGACCGTGGAGACCTACACCAAGTTGGGCAACCCCAGCAAGAGCGATGACGCCATAGAGTACGGCCCCTTCCGCGATGTTGCCCCCTTCAGTGAGGTAAGGTGTCTCTGACTGGACTTCAGATGCATTGGGTTGTGGCACATGTAGTCTGGGTGGATTTGTTTTTGTCGGAAGGGAGAGGTGAAATGTGATCCTTTTTGGTTGTTTTCTTAGGACACCATGAAAGTCCACTATGAGAACAACACCCCCTTCCTCACCATCAGCAGCATCACGCGTACCATTGAAGTCTCTCATTGGGGCAACATCGCTGTGGAGGAGACCATTGACTTGAGGCACACCGGGGCATTTCTGAAAGGGCCTTTCTCCCGTTATGACTATCAGCGCCAGTCTGACAGCGGCATATCCTCTGTGAAGTCCTTCAAGGTGTGCTCAGATTAAAGACGTCTTTATTGCCATGGTCATCTGTGCACTTGCCAATCCTATTCTCATGGGTGATTTGTGTAAAAACTACATCTCTGTAATAACTACATCTCTGTAATAACTACGTCGCTTTCCCCCAAAGACCATCCTTCCTGCCTCGGCTCAGGATGTGTATTATCGGGATGAGATCGGCAACATCTCCACCTCCCACCTCCAGGTGCTGGAGGACTCTGTGGAGGTTGAGGTGAGGCCCCGCTTCCCACTGTTTGGCGGCTGGAAGACCCACTACATTATTGGCTACAATCTGCCCAGCTACGAGTACCTCTACACCCTGGGTGAGCGCTCTCAATGACCACACCAGTTAATAACCAGAACACTTATTGCAGAAACGACCAAACTGAAAAAAGGAATGTTATGCTCATTCTTGAATGACTGCTTCTCAGGTGATCAGTACGCTCTGAAGATGAGGTTGGTTGACCATGTGTATGACGACCAGGTCATCGACTCGCTCACAGTGAAACTCATACTGCCAGAAGGTGCCAGGTGAGCATGTGTGAGGCGTTTTTGACGGTTTGTGCGCTAGAGCAGACCCCATTTAGTCCACTGGTTGACTCTTTTTTTGATATGCTGTTGGATGACCAATATGTTTTTTTTTTAGTTGAGCAGTTGAAATGATAGGGGTCTGATTCCGGGCTGTATCTGTGGACCTATTCATTGCTGAGGTTCAGTCACGGTCTGTCATTCAAGGCCAGTGGCTCTTAAGATGGGGATGTCTTGTTGACTGGTCACTCATGAGTGGGATTCTGAATTGATGAATAAAAATGTAATGCATAATTAAATAATTACCTATAGCTTTAATAGGCTACCTTTCCAAAATGTCTTGCCTGCTTACAGACAGATCTGTACAACAACAGATCTGAACAGTAATTGGCTGTAGTTTAAAATGTCAAAGATCATATGTGTATAGAAAATCTCATGGCCTTACATTTAGACAAATAATTCTTTAATAATAATCATTTTACAATGTTTGCAAGGGGTCCATTCAAACTGATGGTGTGTAGTGCAGAAATGGCTGCAGATGGCTTTCTGTGTTGCTGCTTGTTTTGAACTTCATAGTATTTTAATGTGTGGTGTTTGAGCAGCAGTTGCATGTGACAAACGGCAACTCCAGGAGCATCGTCAGAATCTGATATATTTTATAATTCTGAGCACTTTTAAAGCACCTGACAAACTCTGTGTGTGTATAGTTGATCTTTTTTTTAATTAAAAACTCAAGTGTCTTTCATAGGCAAATGCATGTTTACATTTGTATTTTCTTTTACTACTCGATTGGTTGAAAAGACGGTCAACCGTGGTTGGACTAAGTGTGGCGTTGGCCAGGGACAGCCTTGTTGTGTACAGGCTTTTGTAGATGGACAGATATGTGGTTTGATTCCAACGAGCGAACTCTCCTGTCAGGAACATCCACGTGGAGACACCCTACCCCATTGACCGCGTCCCAGACCAGCTACACTACACCTACCTGGACACCTTCGGCAGGCCCGTGTTGGTGGCCTCCAAGACCAACCTGGTTGAGCAGCACATCCAGGACATAGTGGTGAGCCCCTGGTAGAGGAGGGAACTCCAGGCTTCAGGGGAGGTTCAAGGGGGGAAGGGAAGGAAGCTCACTTTTCAACTCCTGTGATATTACCAGGACAGGATTGTTCAAAGCCATTGATTCGGAGGAGCACCACGGGAGGGGGGGGGGGGTAGAAAAGTTTACTTCAGATAAATGTTTTACAAACATTTTTGATTTTAGTATCCACCTAGTTAACAGTACCTGGTAAAAAGTCTGACTGGCCGGTAGACTTTCAGTCTTCCTGCCACCGCGGCTGGTACACCAACAGGTATGTTTTAGGACCTGATTAAGTTGGGTCACTGATGCTGAGTTTCTGTGGCGTCCCCAGGTGCATTATACCTTCAACAAGATACTGATGCTGCAGGAGCCTCTGCTGGTGGTGGGGGCCTTCTACATCCTCTTCTTCACTGTCATCATCTACGTGCGCCTGGACTTCTCTATTACCAAGGTAGACCGTCCTAAACACCACCTCCTCATAACCGGGAGAACTTTATTCTCCTGACGTTCCTCCTGTCTGTTTTCATCCAGTTATTTTGTGGTTGTGTGCTCTGGTTGTCTCCCGTTTCCCTGTCAGGACCCAGCGGCAGAGGTGCGTATGAAGGTGGCGTCCATCACAGAGCAGGTCCTGACCCTGGTCAACAAGCGTCTGGGGCTGTACCGTCACATGGATGAGGTGGTGAATCGCTACAAGCAGTCCCGAGACGCCGGGGCCCTGAACAGCGGCCGGAAGACCCTGGAGGCTGACCACCGAACCCTGACCAATGACATCAGCTCCCTGCAGGCCCGCCTCAAAGCAGAGGGCTCTGATCTTGCTGATAAGGTGCGTGCGTGTGTGCGTGCGCAGTATTGAGCTGATATTAAGATTTAGGGTATCTGTTTCTCATAAATGCATCCGTAAACCTATAGGGGAATATTTGAGACTTAAGAGCGTGATGTCCGACTCATGCCAGTGTGTTGTCCACTCCAGCCAGCCACTCATCCCCAGACCAGGCTTAGTTTGCTAACAGATAAAGATTTGCCATAACATCTGTGTGCTGAGCCTCTCGGTCTCCAATGTGCGGTCAGGTGGGGGAGGTGCAGAAGCTGGACGGCCAGGTGAAGGAGCTGGTGTGCCGTTCCTGTCAGGAGGCTGAGCGCCTGGTGGCTGGCAAGGTGAAGAAGGAGGCCTACATCGAGAATGAGAAGAACCTCGCGAGCAAGAGACTGGATCTGGTGACCCGCATCGACAGCCTGCTGGACACCCTGTAGACGTCACACTAGACACGTTTGGCTGTACACACACACACACACACACACACACACACGTGCGCGCGCACACAGGTGCTGCCCGAGTTACACATCCGTTGAATTGCTACTGCAATCATTTAAATAAATAAAATAAATGTCAGCATTTGTACAGGCATACCTGCCTGGCTGGCTGTCCGCCTTCCGAGACCCGGAAAAAAAGTACACACACTCATTTAAAGTCACCTGTAGGTGTTTGCCTGTGCCATGGTGCCTCGCTAAGTAACACCACGGCATCTCGTTGAACACCGCAGGGAATGCTTGTGCCACATCTCACGAGGCAGTGTCCCAGCGTTCAACTGCGGAACCGCTCTGTCGCTCGGAGTAAATGCAGCATTGTGTAGAAATTTACAATACTTTTTTGTATCGTTTTGTTCATTTCTCCTTTTTTTTTTTTTTTTTTTTTAAATGATTGTCGGAAATGAGGACATTTTTTTTCCCTACGGATGTTTGAGTTACTGTCAGTCGTCTTGTACGTGGCCGATGTCTGTGTTCTTCCAACTCGTGCCCTCTAAACATTGCAGTAGTCATCAGTGCCACTGTCTCAAATGAGGGGACCGTTGTGAGTCAAACATCCACTGAATGTCATCTTTGCACTTACGAACTACAGTTTGCTACTTCCCTCGGGCCATTACATGTGTGTATTTGAACAAAACACAGATCTACTTGTGTGTGGACAGCAAAGGGTTATCATCCTCATGTTAATTTTCTCATTGTCCCTTTGTAATATTTTCTAACATTTGTGATATTTCTCTTTTTGTAAATTACATTTTCTTTCATAGGAGTTTAGCGAATGCATGAGATTAGGCCATCTGTGTGGGGAAGAGTATGGGGCAATTGAAGATATTGAATGATAACATGGAAAAAATGAACCAAATTTAAAATAAAAAATTAAAAACTTGAAGAATGTTTTTCCTTTTTGCCCAATACAATGAAAGTTGAAAGATTATTGGCATATTTGAAACTTCAGTGAAGTAACTATTTTCCACCACCTGGGTGCTCCTGGTTCTAGATATTTCATCACTGAAGATGTGGTGAGTTTTTCTTTCAGGTTTTGACTTTAGATTGATAGAGATGAGTCCGTTTGCACAATTTTATTTCAGTAGACAAGTAATTACAATACTCAAACCGGTATAATGTGATCAATGTAGATGTAGCTTTCTGATTCTCTAAAAATGTATTTGTTCAATTCCAGAACACGAAGAATAGACTTGGTTATGTAACACCTAAATTGTTGCTCATCTTTCAATCAATGAATAAGTTGGTCAGTTGAATTCTCCAATAGGTTGAATGACATCACAGAACATCACTGATTATATCAGCCTTCTCTCTCTCCACACTCCTCACAGAGAATTTCCAACACAATTAGTGTGCTGAATGACCACACCTAGCAATACAGACTGCTATGGGGTGGCGCTCACTAGGAGACCTGCTTATTCCGAATGAGAGAAGAGGACAAACTGACCACAGGTCAGTCTGGGGTCACTGCTTTCCCTGTACGGTCCTGAGAGTTTGCGCCAGGTCTCTTCCTGTGCCACAATAACACAACCTATTCTTGTCACCGTGATAACATTAACATATTGTATGTGCCATACAATAATCATTCTGAAAATACGCACTGGAGGAAGGCAAAGACAATGTCTGTTAGCACTGATGTTTTCTGTGGCGCTACAAGGCTCTACAATGGCATTTTTGTTTGTGTGTTTGTGCTTCTGTTGATATTTGGAGTTGCAGGATGGGGCGACTCCCACAGCCTCTCATTCTCACCAACATACCATACCACAGACAGACTAGGGGGCATGGTCTAACATAATGTAGACAGGCTGTAGTGGGAATGGTCTAACATACTGTAGACAGACTAGTGGGCATGGTCTAACATACCACAGACAGATTGTAGGGGGCATGGTCTAACATACTGTAGACAGACTATCCGGGGCATGGTCTAACATACTGTAGACAGACTGTAGTGTGTATGGTCTAACATACTGTAGACAGACTGTACTGGGCATGGTCTACCATACTGTAGACAGACTGTAGTGTGTATGGTCTAACATACTGTAGACAGACTGTACTGGGCATGGTCTACCATACTGTAGACAGACTGTAGTGTGTATGGTCTAACATACTGTAGACAGACTGTA
>JACXGI010013869.1:0-20031 GCA_016801175.1 Esox masquinongy | reverse complement strand
ACGGCGTCGCCAAATAAGCCCTCCTGGGAGAGAGATGCGTTCAGGAGGGGTGCGCGATCGGCCTCGCGTAGGGAGGAGAGAAACAGCCACAGATGACGGTGTCCGACCACGGCAGAAGCCACTGTGAGCCCGGCGCAGACCGTCTGGGCCTGGTTAAGGTGGAGGATAGCCTTCAGATTAGCCGCTACCTCTTCGACGTAACGTGACGACGGTGAAGGAGAACGGTCTAGAATATGGGAGGCCGCTGACGCGAGGAGAGCAACGTTGTTCGCCGCGGCCAGGGCCTGTGATCCCAAAACGTAAACCTTATCCCACAGCTGCCCCGAGTAGCGGTCCTAAAGGAGGGGTGGCCGAGCTGATGGGAGCCAGCCTACCGTAGACCCTGGTGAAGGTGGCGTAGGATTTGACAGGCGCTCTGGCAGATGCTGGGGCGGACCAGGAACCCTCGGCAAAGGCTTTAAAACCACGGACCTCAGGCGCAGGGGAGTCCACCGGTTTCACACGCTCAGCCCAGGAGCCGAAGGACATGTCTGAAGGCTCCTTTGGCGCAGGCAGGGGCGGCAGAGGCAGTTGGATGCGAAGAGCTGCCCTCTCTATCATGCCCGCAAACCCCATGCGGAGAGGGGGCGGGCGGAAAGAAGCAGCAGAGGAGAGTTCATCCTCCATTTCTCCCCGGAGAGAGGGAGAAGCGCGAGAACCGCCACCACAACCCACGTGGGAAGGGAGCGGGTCCGCCTGCGTCAGAGGAGTCGGGTCCCGCGTAGGAGCGTCCTCCTCAGACATCTCGTCGTCATCGTCGTTGTCGTCGCTGGAACCCAAGACGGTGGAGACGTCCACCTCCTGTTTGAAGTAGCTTGCCCTCTCTACACGTGTAGAGAGGGACAAGGTAACGCAGGAGGAGCAAGCCGGGGGGTCTGTGTGACCCTCACGAGCGTGGGCCGGTCCCAGGCAGGAAACACACGAACGATGGGAGTCCTGGTCTGGAGACAGGTCGGCGCAACGGCAAGCGGCGGCGAAACATTTCTTCATGTTGAGACGTCGAGCTAAAGAATGTCGACGGCAAAAATTCTCAGCCTGAAGTAGAGTAATCAGTATAGCACTCAGCAAGCGTTTGCTGAATAAAAAGGGAGGGTGTTCTCTGGGCTCAAGGGTCATATATAGGGGCAGGCGTGCCCTGATTGGCTGACGCATCTTGCATAATGAGTTTTCAGTACGGCCCCTAAGAGCTAAAGCCCCTCTAGGGGGTGGAGCTTCACGACATATAACCAATTAATAAATCTAAGAATACGATATATCTGAGCTTGACATTAAGTTTACTGTAGATGATAGAGTGTGACGTGTTGAATGCACGCCATAATTATTTATGTGGCTTGCTGTAGAAGACTTCTGTTTGCATACTATTACTGGGATGGTGGTTTTATGTTGGTCTGGTTGCAGTCTGTTTTTCTAATCATTTTAGAAACCCATGAATGGCAAATAAATGAATAACCTTCTCTTGACTCAAATCTGTTAAGCGACAGGGTATGAAAAGTGTACGAACCTGTCTGTATTGCAGGCATTTATCGTCTGGCTCACCCTGGGTGCGATGTCAGACTGATAAGGTCCTTTTGAAAAGTGCCCATTGCACTAAACCGGAGAGGGGATGGCATAGTATGCCATATGGAACTGAATTAATTTTCTTATTTTTCCTCTCTAATATATTTTTAAAAGATGTAAAATGACAAACCAGTATCTTCCAAGACACAAATTTCTACAAATTGGTTACATCTGTATCTAACAATGCACTTTCTGAAATGCAGCATATAATAGACCTTACATCAGATAATAAGCTTCTCATCCAATTTCCCCCTTTTCCCAGTCTGTTATAATAATTCAACAATGGTTTTACGTGATGCCAGAATATTTTTAACATTGACATGGTCATGGCTGTGTGTAAATTTACAAAGTTTTTCAAACAAATTTTCATACTGAAAAAAAATCCCACACTGAGTGAAAATGATTGCATCCATGGTTGCCGCACAGGTTTGTGTGTATAAGAACGCTTGATAAAAGAGCCCTTGGGACTGTTTGGGTAATTTGGACAATACAATCAATGAAAGACCTCATTTCAGCTTCAGTAAATAGCCTTATTCGGAGGTCAGTGTAAGTATTAGCTTTAGCCATCCAAGCTAGCAAAGACCTATCGGTCCAACGGCAGTGCTCTGTCAGTTGTCTGTTGGTGGACCGTCTAGCTGGACCATTTTTGCGATCTTTTTTGCAACACAGCTTCGCAGGGATTACGTACATACAGCTCCAGAAAAAATTAAGAGGCCACTGCACCTTTTTCCTTTTCTTTCCGAAAAAGTCGAAAAGGATGTTTTAGAGTGAGGAACAGAAGGGTTAAAATTAAGAGACCACTGCAAATTGAACGCTTCTATTCCTCACTTAAAACTTTCCTTTTCAACTCTTTTGGAAAGGATAGAAAAAGGTGCAGTGGTCTCTTAATTTTTTCCAGAGCTGTATGTAACTATTTTGGAAAACACGATTACATTCAGTAATAACATATTAGCAGTGTTAGTACGTTCAATATTGTGGCGAGTGGCATAAATGACCGTCATCACAGAAAATAATTAATCTCACAGCACTTACATTGTGTAGACAACAGAGGAAAACTTGACAAAACAGACTGACTCTCTCACTGACGATTCACAAACCCATAAATGTAAATCAACTCTTAAACAAAACTTAACATGAGAACTGAATCAATAGACAACTTTTAACAACAATCACTAATACCAAATAAACAAACAACTCCATACCATTACAATTTCTCATGAATGACTCGCGATTACGTTCAGTGCCAACATAAGTGCCGTTTACCTACCATCTGAAACCGGCTGCTAGGCAGTAATAAACTTATTAATAGTTAAATATAGTGGTTTGCTAGGGTGATGGGGTCGTCGATGGTCAGTGGGCGCTTCCCCAAATGACTTTCAATCCCAATGTTTGGGAGTTCGATTTTAACGAGAGGCAAGACATTTTGGTTAGGGAAATGTGTTGTTTAGACAGGCGTTATTCTGTCTTTGTAACCTTAATCTTAACCTACATCCTAACCCTAACCTGAGTACTCAATTAACCATTGTTGATGTCTATGCATTAGGCCTATGTTGTGAGCTAAACCCATTCTTGCTCTGCATTTTAACAGAGCAAAGCTATACATTTTATTGACTTCAGCATAACCTGATTTGTTGAAAGGAGCAATTTACTGTACATGTCTGTTGAAACAAGATCTCTGTCAAAATTTGGCAGCACCCCTACTAGACAGTCAATCAAGAGCCACCACTGATAACATTAATAATCTTTAGGGAAAAGGACTGTTTTATTTTTTACTAAGACAAGTCATACACCATGACACACAACAATTATGGGGATGTGTTGATGAACTGGAAAGAATGTATTGAGCTTAAGGTATGGTGGTGTGCTGTGCAAGGGTCATCATGTGTAACAAGGCACTGTAAACGCGGCCATTCCTTCTTATCAGTGCTGGAGTCCGCAACATTGGATGTTGTTTGGTTTACCCGAAGACCAGTCAGTCAGAGACTGACTGGTTACACAGTCACATAGTTTCCCAGTCATAGATTAAGCCTAGTCCTCAACAAGAAAATTTAGATCAATAGAAATCCCCATTGAGTTAGATTTTTTTAGTCCATGACTAGGCTTAATCTATGTCTCCAAAACCAGCCCTACAGAAATTTATTTATATTCCTGCACTAGGGTTGATCTGTGTCCCGGAAACTGTGCCCCAGATTATTTAGATGAAGGTAGATTGACTGAAATAACTTTCAATAAAGAAAGGCTGATGAAAGGTTTTCAGTTTAATTCATTTACATAATTTAGCATATGCTTTTGTCCAAATCTTTCGATTATGTAAACAGATAAACTGGTGTCATAATCAATCCATCAATTGAGTGTTATTTTTTTTGTTTATCTAAAGCTCAACCAGCAACATTTTATTTGTAGGCTAAATCTATATCCTTTCTCCTGCAAAAGCTTGAAGTAAAATTACCTGACCAGTATTTCATATTAACATCTCACTGCAAGTCAAACATAAGTAAGGAAACAGATCAACAAACACTAAACACACACAGAGACACACAGCGAACATTTAAAAAGAATTTCTAGAATTAAGGTCACAAGCATGACAAGAGACAACAGAGGACAAGCAGCATCTTCAAACCAATAAACTAGCAGGGATGTCTGTATATGTTTTTATACAACAGAGATTCTCAAAAGATACTAGAGAGTTATTGATTCTCAAGAGACATTATTGAAATGTCGACTTGTTAATTCCTTGTCTTAAGAATAACCTCCATTGGTAAACAGTTGCCCCCTCCAAGCAGGGAAGAGTAAACGGAATTGTCAGCCAAACACTCCTACAGTACAAAGCGTAATAATACCATAACTTCATTTTACAGGCATTTACTTATAATACAGATGTGTTTCGTTATATTTTTATCTGACATTGCAGTATAAGCAAGTTACTTTGATCCACTCACCATAGCATTATGAAAGTGCATAAACAAATAGGAACGCAAGCATCAACTGCCCAGTGAAGTAACTTCTTCGGCAATTTAGCTTTTTTTCTGTATGTTATGAGTAGGATGATAATGTTGAAATTAAGTATTGTTTGTCCAAAGGTAGCACAATCTAACTATTATTTAGCCAATGTTGACTGACATGATAGCATTAGAGGTGGGAATTGGCTGAAATCTCACAATATTGTTCCAATAAATCTCACTATATAATCGCATTGCATTTCTTTAGGTTTTGGGATATCGACAGGAGTTTGATGTTGATATATTGTGATTCATTATTCACTTTTGTTATTTGTAATTCATGTTTGTCATTAATAATTACACACATAAGGACAAACATTGAAAAAATCAGCTACACCTCACCATTAAAAAAAGTTTAATCAACTGCTATGAGCTACAACTTTTATTTGCATATGAACACCATGAAGTGTTTACTGAATACATCATGGAGCTCTTGGGCTACTTAGAAATCTTACTTGGATGCATTTTGATTTAGAAACAGCCAGTAAGAAAATTAAACCAGAAAAGCAACTAGGCAAGCCTAGTTCAGCCGGCCTGCGATTAGAAGGAATAAATGTTGTTGTCCCTGGCTGGTTTCGATCCATGGTTTTCTATGTGGCAGACTGTGTTTTTAACCATTACGCCATTTAAACAGCGGGAATGTAACTTACCTCAGCCATTACATTTTTGCTGAAATAACGTGGACAACAGAATGTTTATTAATGGAACTAAAGTGTACAAAGATTACTGTAGATGGCTAGCAAATAGCTATACAGTACCTATAATGAAAACAATTATTACATTCACTCCATGGCTGGTTCATTTCTTTAGAAAACAATAAATATAAAAGGGTCACGTAATACAATTATTCTTTTAAATATATGAGATTCATGGTATTACATAGTGGATATACTGTATATTGTTGTGCGACAGCTGAAAAGTACAGAGTGGATAAAAATCTCTGAAAGACAAAAATTGGAACGTTTGAGAGGAGAATCGAACCAGAGTCAAAATATTGAAGGTCGGGGATGATCCCGCAAAACCTCAAGGCCTGCTGGTATTCAGTCCACCTCTGTATCGTCTCCAAATGTAAATTTTATCCTAGCCATTACATTATTCGCTGAAATAATGTGGGAAACAGAACGCTTATTAACGGAACTAAAGGGTACTCTTGTACAAAGTTTACTGTAGATGGTCGTCCATACAATAACAGTTGAATAGCTAACCACTACGCTATGTGAAATACAAGGAGATCGAAAGCATTGGCTGAATCTCTAATCGCATACTACATACTACGTACTACAAGTATGTACTTTGTGGATGATGGTGAAGTACGTAATGTTTTGTATATAGTAAGCTAGTATGCCAGTATTGGGACCAATTGGGACATGCTACCTCATCAGAAAGTTGCGTCTCGACATTAGACTAATGTTGAGATGTCACTTTGTAATGCATTAACATTATGCCAGGATTGAATATTTAGCTAGACATCATTAATCATTGTGTTAAACTGACTAACGTTTCTTATTAAGTTTACTTCCACCACAAATAACATCTATGAACTGTATGTCTTTTACTAGCCAGTAATAGGCCTACTAGTATCTATATATTACTTGGAACAGTCATAAGAATTGAGCAATTGCTAACGAGACTGAAGATTAACTTTAACTGCAAGAGATATTTCATTTCATGGCACAACGGTAGTTTTTTTTCCATTCGTGAATGACGTTGATACTATAACTAACAATATAAGTGAAGATAACTGACTATTTCGTCAAGTGAAAAGAGAGAATCATGGAAACCCCTCTTTTACTGCACAAGGGGTTGTGATCTATAAGCTATTACCCCAAAAAGCATGCACAAATGCGTACTTCGAAAATCCCCCAGAAATAGTCGCAATGTAACCGTAAACAGTTTTATTTTAGGCTTACTATAAGGTAGCTACTGAAGGTTGTAGCCAGCAAAGTTTTTGTCTATCCTGAACAAATCCTAATGAGTAATTTGTTATGTCTGCGGCGAGGCTCAAACACCAGTCGCTTGCGTGGAAGGCCCTGTCTCTAACCATTACGCTATTTAACAAGGAATAGTCTATCAGTCAGTCACTCACTCAGTAAGAGACATTCGCTCTTCTTGGCCGGCTCCGCTTACGCGGTCTGGCAAAAATATTTATTTTAGAAACTAACATTTTCATTAAAAACATCACACTAAAGAATCCAAAACAAATGAGTATGATGTGTACGCTAATGTATGCCAAAGAATACAAATATTTGTAGTTTAGTAACGTCATATTTTTGCTTTTCAATTTCTAAACAAATCTTTAGACTTGAGTCTAATACAAAATATCACGGAGCAGATATTTTCAGCTGCTCCTGAAAGGAAGTTACCTTGTTATCGGAAAAAACTGAACTTGCATCTTTCTTCCACCGCAATCGCTAGCTTCAATCCGACTACCATCAATATGACATCGTTGCTAGCAGTTGCAGTTAACACTCAAACTGAAATTAAAATCCACCACGCATAGGAATAAAATTCATTAGACAGAATCACTTCTGGAGATTTTCGATTAAAAAGTATCTCGCACTGCTGAGAATTAACCTTTTTAGGCTCCACTGGTAGGCTACATATCAGTGCGCATATTGTTGATGCCATTGCTGTCTGTGGTTAAGAGTCACAAAAAAGTATGTAAACCAATTTGAATCGGTGCAGTCAGCCCTGAGTTCCTCCTGGTGCAGGACAATGCCCAGCCTCATGTGGCCAGAGTGTGTAGGCAGTTCCTGGATGATGAAGGCAATGATGCCATTGACTGGCCCTCACGTTCTCCAGATCTGAATCCAATTGAGAACCTCTGGGATGTAATGTATCGGTGCATCCAACGCCGCAAAGCCCTCAATCTGTTGGTGATTTTGGTTTCCATTGACCGTTGTTACATCATTTTGTTCTCAACAAATTACACCTTTAATATATTTCGTTCGAGACCCGATGTGTGATTTAGGTATTCCCCTTATTTTTTGAGCAGTATAAAAACAAAATGCAATGATGTGCAAATCATTTAATCCCTATATATAATTGAAAACAACACTAAGCATTTGGAAACTGAGGAGACCAACTGCAGTGATTTTGAAAGTAAAATGTCTTCCCATTCTTGCTCGATATATAATTTCAGCTGCTCAACAGTTCGGGGTCTCCTTTGTCATATTTTTGTTTCATAATATGCCAAATCTTTTCGATGGGTGACAGTTCTGGACTGCAGGCATTCCAGTTTAGCACCCAAACTCTTTTACTTCAGAGCTATGCTGTTGTAATACGTGCAGAACGTCGTTTGGCATTGTCTTGCTGAAATAAGCAAGGCCTTCCCCTAAAAAAGACATTGTCTGGTTGACAGCATATGTTGCTCCAAAACCTCTATATATTGTTTAGCATTAATGGTGCCTTCACAGATGTGCAAGTCACCCATGCCATGTGCACTAATGCACCCCCATACCATCACGGATGTTGGCTTTTTAACTGTGCACTGATAACAAGGTCAAGATGGTCCCTTTCCTTTTTAGCCCAGAGGACGCAGCGTCTATGATTCCCAAAAATAATTTCAAATTTTGATTTGTCAGACCACAGGACTGTTTTCCACTTTGCCTCAGTTCATCTTAAATGAGCACAGGCCCAGAGAATGCGGCAGCGGTTCTGGATCTTGTTTATATCTGGTTTCTTCTTTGCATGGTAGTTTTAACTTGCATTTGTGGATAAAACGGAAAACTGTGTTCACAAACAAAGGTTTTCAGAAGCGTTTCTAAGCCTATGCAGTGACTTCCACTACAGAATCATGTCTGTTACCAATGCAATACCGTCTCAGGGCCGAAAGAGCACGGCCATACGATATTGGTTTTCGGCCTTGTCCCTTGCGTACAGAGATTTCTCTGGATTCTCTGAATCGTTTAATTATATTATGCACAGTAGATTATGAGATCCCCAAACTCTTTGCAATTTTACGATGAGAAACGTTATTTTTAAATTGTTGCACTTTTTGCCTGTGCAGTCTTTCAAAGAGTGGTGAACCCTCTCCACCTTTACTTCTGAAAGACTCACCCTCTCTGGGATGCTCTTATTATACCCAATAATGTTACTGACTTGTTGTCAATTAAACAAATTAGTTGTGAGATGTTCCGTTTTTTTTTTTTTGTATTTTTTTGTTTTTTTCAGGGTTTTTTTTTGTATTACACAACTTTTCCAGTCTTTTGCTGCCCCAGTCCCAGCTTTTTTGAAACGTGTTGCTAGCATCAAATTCAAAGTGGGCATATATTTTTCAAGAAATAATGACATTTCTCAGTTTCAACATTTGATGTTGTCTTTGGAACATATTATTTTACTTATTTCCATTTTACACAGCGTCCCGACTCTTATGGCAACTCACATAACTCATAAATATAAGCAAAAATAATATCTCATATTTAATGCATTAGTAGTGCACTTTAGACCAAAACTAGATCAGCTCCTTAGAAGGGACGGTCAAAACATTATTGTTACGTAGTGTGCAATCTATGAATAATGTTATGGAGTGACACAAGCTAGCTAGTAGCCATGTCATTATGGCTGTGTTGTTATTGTCTTGCAGCTAAATTAATGTGTACAGACAGATAAACCATTTAAATATCTCACCCTTCTTGTTAATTGTTGAATTATTCAAGATGGTAATATAGTTTGGTTAATTTGTAAAAAGGTTTTTTAATAATGCTTACCAGTTGAATAGGTAATATTCTTACCTGTGCTACTGGTAAGTATTCTTAGCTACTGGCCAGTGGTTACTGTCTGATTTACTGTACATTTCACCTGGGACTCAAGAACATCCACTGGTATCTGACTTTTTTTTTTTTTATTTGCATTAGCAATGGTAATATACATATTACGTCAACTGAATTGTCATTGTTATCCTCTACTTCAACTCTCATTAAAGGGAATTAACTGAAACCACAAACACACACTCCATCCCAGCATCAAACATTCAAACTCCATCCCAGAATCAAAGACATTCTATACTTCCCTCTGTGTAAAGCCACAAAAAATAAATTTACAGAAAAACAGCTCCTTATAACGTATCGAGGTACATACTGAGCTTTCATAATCATTTTGTTACAAAAAACAGAGTGGACAGAGTCATGTTTGTTTGAGACAGAGTGAGAGATCAGCTGGGTACAGTAGACTCCCACTCCTGAAGCAGAGGAAAGTAATCAGACGAGAGCCAGCTTTACAACAGGTGTCATCTCGATCTCCTATCTTAATCTAATTTCCAACTCTGATCGACAAAAACACAGGATGTGTGGAAGCAATATGGTTGATAAGCACTGGGAAGGACCACCTGTAATCATTCCCAATCCAATATGAAACAAAGCTACAGTACATCTCTACCAAATCTATAGAACAATGATTGAAAAAGATTTGACTCACAATCATGTGTTACTTATAACATATAGTTTACTGTATCTACAAGAATTAATAACTAATGTATACATGTATATCAAACATGTCATGTGTGGCCAAAGGTCCTTATGAATGACACAAGATGCAAGAAATTATGAAGTTAACATCACAGAAAGCTCTTTTTGTCAGCCTGTAGGAAGAGATGAGCTACACAAGCATGTGCCCTGATCTATTTTAGCGCTTTGCTTTAGCAAATAGTTAAGGACAGATTAATAAGATTACGATTTAACCTGAGAAGCAGAATTCCATCTGGGCTATACGCAGTTAAACACATGACAAAAGCTCTCTACACCAGGGCAAAGCAAATTTACTTCACGTTTCACAGCTGTACACATCACTGAGCACTTACTGCACTGGAATGCACTGTGACAGAGATGGTCCACTGATAACTAAGGGCCTGCATTCAGCCCATCGCAGGTCTCCTTCCCTAAATATTCAACCCAGAATGGATAGCCATGTGGTTACTGACGTCTCTAACTAAATCCACAACATGAGTTAAACTTCTAAACTGAAGGTTGATAAAGGTATGGTGGTAGCCACCACTGCCTTGGAATATCCTAGATCATGTGCCTACCAAGCCAACACTGGTGTTGGTGAATTCATGTAGCCTCCATGTAAAGCTGGTAAGATTTTCAAAAATGTTACGCTTTACAATGTAACTACAACTGTGAATTAACTCTTTATGGGCCAGTTTTGCGGATACAGATTCAGCTCTGTCCTGGAATAAAAAAAAAACAAGCTAAGTGGATATTTCAAAATCAGTAGCATGACCTTCCAACAATATATTTCTAGAAGCACATCTGTTGTCAGTATTGTGCAATTATTCTATTAATATGGTGAGGTTTGAATGGAGAAATCAGATTTGAGAGCAGCAATGTATTTCCTCTGGCATAAATCCATTCATTCCAAAGTCCACACTATCTTGTTAATCACAACTCTGCTAACATCCAGTTTGTGTTTTTCGTAATCCGTTAAGAAAATGAGTTTAAAATAGAATATCCAATCTCTCTCTATTCTGAATTGCTGCTGAGGTGGAAGATTTAAGGAAGGTGTTCATTTATTTTTTATTTTGGGAGAATATGATGGTGCATGTACCAGAAAAAGTTTATTCATTTGTTGTAGGTATAGTCGCAGAAACTACAACACAACCATACATCTTTTTCTTAAATCAAGTTTCATAATTTGTGTTATTATATTTACTTTTTTTTTGTAGAGGCAACATAACAAAACCCAAGCAAAACATCATTATGTGCATTACCTGAGAGTACTTAAGCAGCAGTGATCAGCCAGCTTCATTTGACCAGTATCCGACAGCAACAATCCCAAAATTAAATAGCTACTTCACCCGTTCTATATAAAACCAGTATTAAAAACAACAACCGTTAAAAAGTCTTATTGGGGACACATACGGAAAATGGGGACATCTTATAGCAATGAAATGGAGGAAGAGAAGTAGTAGTACATTGACTAAAGAATACTAGCAGAAAAGCATTATTATTTGTAATAGGAGCATTAATAGTCACAGTAAATAACAGCAGAAATAATAACTGTTTTACTATGGGAAATCCCTAGCAATGGACATGAGAATATTAATAGCTAGTTAGTAAGCTACTTTTCGTCAACCAGACAAACTGATATAATCTTTCAGTCAAAAGTTACATCTCTGTTCTGATTCCAGACTTAAACAGCAGAGTAGTTAACATTGTGAAGGTTTTGTGGCTTGGGTCAAAAAGTTGTATTTTGCATTACATAGTGAATGGAAGGTTGGAAGTGATAACGTAAAAAACGGAACCTTTGTAATATTTAACAAATCCCATTATGGTGGATTTAGATACATAGTAAAAAATATATATAAATACATAGTATACATAGATATAAAGATATCAAAAATTACCAGATCAGTCATCTTCTCAAGTTTCAATGGTGTTTCTAGCTTGACAATGAAGTCAAAATAGGGTTCCAAATAATAAATTAGAAATAATGATTTGAAGAATCAAAGCTTGGCAAGCTGCTCCACCACTAAACACTGACAATTCTTGAACACCTGGACATTGCCTGATGAGGCTACACCTCTTACCAAGATTTGAAAATGCACTCCACCCTTCAGAAGTTGTTTTTTCAAGATTCATATTTAGCACTAAAATAAAAAAAAATGTAAACACATTGTACTAAGTCTAAGTGCAACTTTGTTTTAAAAGGGAGGCCTAGGGAGCTCAGATGGATGGGTTTCTAGGAGGGAGGAAGGAGGCAGGAAGCTCCTGAAAACCTCTGTGCCTCCAGCAAGTGCAGAGCTATAAATATCCAGGCGGGCAGCAGCAGTGCAGATTAAAAGCAGACAATGAGCTACAGGAAACGATTTTGAGGAAAGGTCAGGCTAAGATTGCAAAGGCAGTCATGGTGCGGTGGGGCTGGTGTTGCTGGAGATGTACAGGACAGGAAGAGCTGAAAGGAGGAGGGGGAAGATAGTGACCCCAACCAATGGCCTCCACAGGAAAGACGGCAACAAGGAGACATCATCGCTCTGCGACTCAAACAATAAGCCTAGCCCAAAAACAAAAACCCCTTTATCCCTTTGTTCTAAGATCTGAAGGAAACTGATGGGAGAATGCAATATAGGACAGCAGCTTCTTCCAAGGCCATTGGAAGACTCATGGGGCCAACAACATACTGCTTGAACACCCATTGTATGAAATGGCCCTTTGAGATGCCAAAGGGTAGCTAGACTAGCTTAGGTTGTTTTTAGAGAGAGGAGATATAGGCAGGTAGAGTCTGACTGAGGTGGTTCATGTTTTAAATAACCAGTGACATGTTAGCAGATACACAGGACACTTGCTAAGTGATAACAGAATGTTACAAAGCATGTAACAACTTCAAGGCCCATCGGAATCCACATGCTCACTACTTTGAAAAGTGAGAAGTGCAATGTGGTAATACAGGACCACTAATCAATTTTAAAACTGAAGGCACTTCAATATCATGGCCCTGACACATTGAGGAGTGTCCAAAAATCTTTGAAAACCATAGTATTATTTCCAGGCAAAAACTAAAAAAAATTGTAATAGATTGACATTAAAAATAAGTGAGAATTACATTTTCGAAACAACAAATCTGAAGCAAGAATGTGTGTAGGACTGTATATGGGAATGGTGTAAGCGGAAAACCGAAAAAAGCAGTGATTGGCCGAGGTATGGAACTTGTTATTATTCTATCAAATACAGCATGGCAGAAACTTCCACTCATCTGCTGATTAAAAGGTCCTGTATAGATAGAATTTTCAACCAGCAACTATCGGGAAATAGCCCTGTTCAAATTGTATTACACTTTTACAGTGTTCATTTCATCAGCAGCTGTACAATGTGACACAAAAATACCAGAAAACTAGTACTGCACTGTGCCCTGAAAAACTGCATATCAGTTAAGTCTGGGTATGTTTCCCAGGACTGGTCCATAGAGCTGAGAGTTCTGTGTGTATCACAAGTCACTTTCTCCCACCTTCAAAGTATCACATTTTGCATGGAGGGGGAGACTTTACCCATTTCTCCAGCTGCAGCTCAACTGAAAAAAATTGATAAGTTATCATCATCTCATTGACAGTATAAACATGTCACAGCTTTGAGGATAGAGGGAGATGTGAGTTTAGTCTCACTAATATTCAACTGTGCTTCCACCAAATGGAAACTGAAATGTTGAAACTATTTACTGCCACAATAACATGATTCACCAACTAACTTTCAGGACCTAGGCTACTCAAGGTCACATCACGTGCACATGGCCTGTCTATGGAGAGCGCACAGCATCATATTGTTCAACTCATCCAGCCGGCCACTGAAAACCGAAGAACACTTACCAGACCACCCCAAAAGCGCCATAGCCGATGGGTCTGTCAGGCTCTATGTCCAACTGCGGCTGTAAGTGATGTGAGTGTTGGTGATGATGGTGGTGATGTGCTTTAACAGCTGCAGCTTGAACTTGGGCAGGTGCTGTAGCTGCTGCCGGGCCGGGGGCTTGTCCAGGAGCTGGCGAGGGAAAGTAGGGTTGCTGCTGGCTCGGGTTCAGCATTACTGCCGCAGCAGCGGCAGCCGCTGCAGCTGCTGCTGTAGAAGCGTGCTGTTGTACTGGATGGACAGGGGCGGCCGAGCCGGGGTGTTGCAAGTGATGCTGCCCGGGGTGGTGGTGGTGGTGGAGATGGGGAGGAGGGAGATGCGGTAATTGGTGGTGATGGTGCGGGTGATGGGCAGCAACTGTCGAGGCGCCACCGTTGTATGCAGCCATCATTTTTGCGGCATTGGTAGCCGTCGTTCCGCACAGAGCCATTCACTCAATAACAACAATCAAAAAGAAAGGAAAATTACGGTGAAACGGGTGAAAATCCGCCCTCTATCTTAAGCGAAAATAAAAGGCTATCCCAGGTGAAGGTAGGGCTTTAGGATTGGGCAGATGGTGTTTAACTGTTAATTTGGTTATGGCCAGAGACATAAATCGAAACTCTAGGAAAGATTTGAATTAAATAAACATGTCAGCGATAAATCTGAGAGCAACCTCGCTGTCCTCAACAGTCTTATCATTTCATGTAGCTTATCTGACCTACTTATTGTAGCCTAATTTATTTTTCTTGCACATGCAGCGATAGCTACTCAAATTGTTACAATACTTAATATGTAAATGCAGTGCACCTGTTAAAATGATTAAATAAAAATGCGACAGAAAGAACCCGTACCCCCCACAATAAATAAATGATCAACGGCCCTAGATCTCCCTCATGTTGGAAGTGGCGTTCCCCTCTCCACTCACGAAACTCGGTCAATTTCCCCTTCTTGGTACGAAAAGGGAAACCGATATGATATGTATCACATGGGAAATAGCACAGCATTCATCTTTTACATTTACTCAAGTTTGCCATATTGCCTGGTCCAGCACCGCCGTTGTTCCCACCGCCAGTGCTGCATGCAGTTTGCAGAAGTTACACAGCTTTGGGTCAAGCTACAATTGCTTGCTGAATAAACACTTGTTCTCGGCGTTGCAGAACACTACGGAATCTTCAAATGTTCGTCATATAACAAATTCGATATTATGTAGCAGTAGACTGCAAGAACGAATGAATACAAGTAAAGGTAGAATGCCACACGAGTGGTTTGATACAATGTTGCCGTTTACACCGTCGGTAAAAAACAGGCAGGGGGCCGCTTTCCTCCCTCAGATGTCACAATTCCCCCAGACTCCAGATATCCAAATCATTTTTATAAAACGAGGTGTCTTTTTTCCTGAAACGAGGAAAACAAATTCTTCCGAAAGCAGTCAACTTATTTTCCCCATTGGATCCCGTATGTTCAGCTTGCAAACTGTCTCCTTACGCAGCACAGGCATTTATCCAGGAAAGGAAATATAAGTGAAAACAAAACATATCCAAAAGTCCCTTGTATTTAGAAAACAAGCGGCCAGTGTCGACTCCCTCCAGCCGGATGGTGCTGCCAAGACCTAGGAAGAAACACGCGTAGCTTAAGCTTCTTGGGTACCCGACCAGTCAGTGTATGATAGAAGGCTGTGGCCTCCAATCACAAGACAAGCCTCGCGTTTTTTTATTTTGGTGAACCAATCAGTAGAAACCGAGGACTTACCACAACAGTCAAGGCCTGGGACACTTGAAACTACCACCACCATTATGGAGATCGAGACTTATAGGTTGCAGTGAAAAATGAAAGGAACAGTTGAACCCGAATGGAGAACACGAGTTCCAGTTGCTCAGAGAGATTATGCGAGGAGCGTGACCCAATCAGTATCGGCTCAACAAGAACGTCGTCTAGTCTACACACATCGTGATAGGCATGAAATGTAACCAATAATTGTTTACGTCTCTTCATACTTGCCGAGCGCAGGGGTTATAGAAAGGTCATACAGAGTCTAGTCTACATGCATAGGCTTCAAGCCGAAGTAGGCTATATAATATTTATTTTAAACATTTAGCAACTGTGTAAAGCATAAAAATTAAGGTAACACAACTTGACCCAATACTTAGCTTTTCAGACTATTAATTATTTACAAACTAACTATGCTTAGACTGTAATTTACTTTCACTGCCAAGGCTTAACAAAAACTCCATTGAAAGTATATGGTCTACCTAAAATACAACAGCTCAATTAGCCATCTCTGATACGAGTATAAAGGTTCACTGGCATTGGCATTTCTTTTAGAGATTTTGAACATCATTGACATGTGCAGGTGATCAGCCACAGTCACATGCAGTCCAAGTAAAATTAAGTCAAGCATATCTAATGAAATATTTGAATTTCTGGGACTTGTAAACCAGAAACAGATACAGTGCCATTTATAAGTACTGGGACAGTAAAGAGAATATTGCTATATTTGCAGTACACTCAAAGCATATGAAAATACAGTTAAAAGATCTGTTTCAACACATTTTACCAACTTAGAATAACATCACATTCAGAGTTCCATCTCCTCATTTTAATGCAAGCATAAGTATTTGGGTATTTCAACTTAAAGCAAATGTAAGAAGTATAAAATAAATATTTAGTCACAAATCCCTTGCATACAAGAACAGCAGTGCATCTGCAATCCATTGACATCACCAAACTCTTGGTATCATCCTTTGAAATGCTTGGCCAAGCCTTTTCTGCCGCCATTTTGAGCTGTTGCTTGTTTTGGGGAGTTTCAGTCTTCAGACTCCTTTTCAGCAAGCAAAATACATGTGTAATTGTATTTAAATCCCCTTTCCATGTTTTTCTCCTGATGAACTGCTTGGTTGCATTGGCAGTGTGTTTTAGGTCATTGTCAAGAGCCACCCAATAAGTTGGTGGGAATTTCTTTGGTAGCCAATAATTATGCTGGCTAATTTATTTCCTGTGTTTCCTATGCATGGATGAATGATTATTAATGATTAATTAACTGATGATTCAAAAGGTAAGAATAGATGTCTGAGCGTGAGTACACCAACAATAAAATCTATTTGTGAAGTACACCATCTTTTGTTTATTTTTATCCGGTCTTATTGCGTTGCCAGTGTCAACAAAATTGCGATAAAATTTTGGACACAAATTAAAAATAGGCAAAGCAATGGAGGAATACATAGGCTGATATGGACCTGAAAATCAAACTCTAGTCTATATTTTTCCTCTAGGTAGGTTCTCCATGAGTAGCAAGCTAGCTACCAAGTATTAGCAGTGAGCTACACATAATATGCTGTATATGAGTGCAACGCCACACTAGCCTGCTAAAAGTATACAGAACATGATTCTTCGCTCTGTTATAGTTAAATAATGGGCAGGATAGGATATGAAATTCCTACAACTACATGTTGTGTAAGGTTAGCTAAAGTGCCAAGCTAATTAGCTGCTGTCTTATCAGCTTCTAGACAGAACATAAAAGGCTCTGTCTGTCCTATACCACTACTAGAAACATAGCAATACCAAAAGTGTTTGTTTGCTCAGTTAGCATTATAACACAGGTAGGATAAGCTATAGAAATTGTTATTCCAGACCAATATTGTAGCTAGATAGCCGCAAACTATATAACAACTAAGTCTATCTAGAATTGTGAATTCAATGTCTCTGCTATTCCACTTCTAGATGCTAGGGTGGAACTTACAAATTAAACGACAACCCCTTTCCAAAAAAGTTGTGACACTGCGTAAAATGTAAATAAAAACAGAATACAATGATATGCAAACCATTTAAACCTTATATTCAGCAGAAAATAGTACAAAGACAACATCATATGTTGAAACTGAAACATTGTATTGTTTCTTGAAAAATATATGCCCACTTTGAATTTAATGCCAGCAACACGTTTTAAAAAAGTTTGGACAGAGGCAACAAAAGACTGGAAAAGTTGTGTAACGCTAAAAAACTAAATCTGGTGGAACATCACACAACAAATTAGGTAAATTGGCAACAGGTCAGTAACATGATTGGGTATTAAAAGATAATTCCAGAGAGGATGTGTTAGTCAGAAGTGAGGATGGGGAGGTGTTCACCAGTCTGTGAAAGACTGTGCGGGCAAATTGTGCAACAATTTAAGAATAAAGTTTCTCAACATAAAATTGCAAAGAGTTCGGGGCTCTCATAATCCACAGTACATAATATCATTAAAAGATTCAGAGAATCCGGAGAAATCTCTGAACGCAAGGGACAAGGCCAAAAACCAATATTGGATGGCCGTGATCTTCGGGTCGTCAGGTGGCACTGCATTAAAAACAGACTTGATTCTGTAGTGGAAATCACTGCATGGGCTCCGGAACACTTCCAAAAACCTTTGGCTGTGAACACAATATGTCCCTGCATCCACAAATGCAAGTTAAAACTCTACCATGCAAAGAAGAAACCATATATAAACAAGATCCAGAACCGCTACTGCCCTTCTCTGGGCCCAAGCTCATTAAGATGGACTGAGGCGAAGTGGAAAACTGTCCTGACAAATCAAAACTTGAAATTATTTTTGGGAATCATGGTCGCCGCATCCTCCAGACTAAAGAGAGGGCTTGTTATCAGCTCACAGTTCAAAAGCCAGCATCCGTGATGGTATGGGGGTGCATTAGGGCACATGGCATGGGTGACTTGCACATCTGTGAAGGCACCATTAATGCTGAACAATATATACAGGTTTTGGAGCAACATATGCTGACATCTAGACAATGTCTTTTTCAGGGAAGGCCTTGCTTATTTCAACAAGACAATGCCAAACCACATTCTGCACTTATTACGACAGCATGGCTCCGTAGTAAGAGTTTAGGTGCTAAACCCATTGAAAACATTTGGCGCATTATGAAACCAAAAATACGATAAAGGAGACCCCGACCTGTTGAGCAGCAGAAATCCTATATCAAGCAAGAATGGGAATATATTTCACTTTCAAAACTACAGCAATTGGTGTCTTCAGTTCCCAAACGCTTACAGAGTATTGTGGTAAGTGTAAGACGTGACGCAACACAGTGGTAAACATGCCCCTGTCCCAGCTTTTTTGAAACGTGTTGCTGCCATCAAATTCAAAATGGGTATGTATTTTTCCAAAAAAAACAATTTCTCAGTTTCAACATTTGATATACAGTTGTGCTCAAAATACTCTTTGAGAATTGGTAATATATATATATATATATACATATACATACATACATACATATACATATATATATACACACATATATATATATATATATATATATATATATATACAGTATCTCACAATAGTCAGTACACCCCTCACATTTTTGCAAATATTTGATTATATCTTTTCATGTGACAACACTGAGGAAATGACACTTTGCTACAGTGTAAAGTAGTGAGTGTACAGCTTGTATAACAGTGTAAACTTGCTGTTCCCTCAAAATAACTCAACACACAGCCATTAATGTCTAAACCGCTGGCAACAAAAGTGAGTACACCCCTAAGTGAAAATATCCAAATTGGGCCCAATTAGCCATTTTCCCTCCCCAGTTTCATGTGACCCATTAGTGTTACAAGGTCTCAGGTGTGAATGGGGAGCAGGTGTGTTAAATTTGGTGTCATCGCTCTCACACTCCCTCATACTGGTCATTGGAAGTTCAACATGGCACCTCATGGCAAAGAACTCGCTGAGGATCTGAAAAAAATAATTGTTGCTCTACATAAAGATGGCCTAGGCTATAAGAAGATTGCCAAGACCCTGAAACTGAGCTGCAGCAAGGTGGCCAAGACCATACAGCAGTTTAACAGGACTGGTTCCACTCAGAACAGGCCTCGACATGGTCGACCAAAGAAGTTAAGTGCACGTGCTCAGCATCATATCCAGAGGTTGTCGTTGGGAAATAGACGTATGAGTGCTGCCAGCATTGCTGCAGAGGTTGAAGGGGTGGGGGGTCAGCCTGTCAGTGCTCAGACCATACGCCGCACACTGCATCAAATTGGTCTGCATGGCTGTCGTCCCAGAAGGAAGCCTCTTCTAAAGATGATGCACAAGAAAGCCCGCAAACAGTTTGCTGAAGTCAAGCAGACTAAGG